>JAWZSL010000341.1:0-20751 GCA_034769285.1 Lutjanus argentimaculatus | reverse complement strand
ATGCATCCCTATTCAGGGAATCTGAGGATATGAGGTTTTTGCATGTGTGACATACGGTGTGGGAATTATAGGCCAAAAGGTGTTTTCCTTGGTTATAGTGCCACCTAGTGGCGGATATATGTGAATTTTTGCGTCTGAGGTAGGTGCAGGGGTCTGGACCATCCCTCCAAATTGCACCGCCCTCCCTTGTACGGTTTAGGCTGCAGCCGGACTTTTATCAACGGAAGAATAATAAAAAAAAAAATAAAAATCCGAACAAAAACAATAGGGTTCCCAGCACCGCTGGTGCTGGGAAACGCGTATGCTTGCATACGCGGTTCCCAGCCCCCGCGGGCTTGGCCCCCTAACTAGAACTGCAAGCAGTTATGAACGGGGGCCAAGCCTCCTGCGCGACTCGGCCCCCGGGCGTCGCGGAGCACACGCAATGCAAACGGCTCTGTTTCGTGACCCGGAGGCACGTCCCTGAGACTTGCAGTCGAACGTGTGCTCAAACAAGGCTGCCCTCTCTCTCCATTCCTCTTATTGTAATGGGAAGAGCACTGGAAGCTCTGTATTATTCCTGAACATGTTTGTTGTAACAAGTCACGCCGACTTTGACCAAACAGTACATAACTTTACGGCCGGCCTCAGGAGGGACTCCACATCAAGCTCACCAAATTTCGAGCAAATCCGATGAACTTTTATGTCACTTCATATTTCTCTGTTTATAGCGCCCCCTATCGGTCAATTTGCGCAAATTTGGGCACATACCCTGTGGTTGACCTCTGAAACGTGGGGACTGAGTTTGATGTTGATAGTTTTTACTTTGACAAAAATATGCAACAGTATGTGTTTTTTAGCTAGCGGAGAAAATTGTTTATTTATAAGTACCGCATTTTTTTGAGTAGCAAAATTCTTTTGATAACTTTTGATCAGACACGTCTGGAGATTGTGTGTGCAAAGTTTCGTGCAGATGGAGCGTACACCCTAGGAGGAGTTCGAAAAAGTAGGTTTTTAACGTGTAGCGACTTACAAAGAGAAATATGCTGTGGGAGTGGGCGTGGCCTAGGTCAGAAGATGCGGGTCTAGTCAGGGAACACGTTGATATAAAGTTTTTGAAGATGTGATTTAAAATCTGGAAGTTACAGGCCAAAATTCGTTTGGGTCCGTTACAGCGCCACCTAGTGGAGTAGGTGGACAATTTTTGGTATGGCTATTCTGTGTGCTGTTCTATATATACCCTGTAAATTTCACAGCCCTCAGCATAATACTTCAGCTGAAATAAATGTTTGTTGTTTGTCTTGAAATAAGCCACGCCCACTTTAAGTAGTCGTGATTACCTTCAAGATATGGCCTCAGGAGTGACACAGCATCATGTCCACCAAATTTCATAGTAAGCGGTGTTGGCGTTTAGGAGATATAAATGTTCCATATTTGCAGCGCCCCCTAGTGGCCAACATCAGCCAAATTTAGCTCACACACCCACAGCCACATGCCAACCTCGGATCTCAGATTTGGTGTCGTTAGGATTTATTTTGACCGAGATATCCAACTGTTCGCGTTTTTATAGCTAGCTATAAAAATTTATTCGTTAATAATTAGCGCATATTTTGATGGAACAAAATTCTTTTGATAACTTTAGATCAGGGCCACCGGAAGACTGTACGTGCCAAATTTCACACAGATCGGACAAAACCCCAAGGAGGAGTTCGAAAAAGTAGGTTTTCCAGTTTTTGTGATTTTGCGGGGGAAAAATTCTAGGCGGAAATGGGCGTGGCCTAGCCCAGGAGTTTCAGAGCAAATCAGGGAATCTGGGGATATGAGGTTTTTGAGTGTGCGACATACGGTGTGGGAGTTATAGGCCGAAAGGTGTTTTCCTTAGTTATAGCGCCACCTGCTGGCGGACATATGTCAATTTTTGCGCCTGAGGTACGTGCAGGGGTCTGAACCAACCCTCCAAATTGCACAGCCCTCCCATGCACGGTTTGGCCTGCAGCACCACTTTTAGCGGTGGAAAAATAAAAATAATGAAGAAGAACTATAATAAAAATCTGAACAAAAACAATAGGGTTCCCAGCACCGCTGGTCCTGGGAAACGCGTATGCTTGTGCATACGCGTCCCCCAGGCCCCGCGGGCTTGGCCCCCTAATAATAGTGAATAATAATAATAAAAATCGGAACAAAAACAATAGGGTTCCCAGCACCGCTGGTACTGGGAAACGCGTATGCTTGCATACGCGGTTCCCAGCCCCCGCGGGCTTGGCCCCCTAAAAAAAACTAGAACTGCAAGCAGTTATGAACGGGGGCCAAGCCTTCCGCGCGACTCGGCCCCTGTGCGTCGCGGAGACCACGCAACGCGAACGGCTCCGTTTCGTGACCGGGAGGCACACCGCCAAGATCTGCTATCGAACACTGGGTCGAGCAAGGCTGCCCTCTCTGTCCGTTGCTCTTATTGTAATGGGAAGAGCAGTGTGAAAGGCTGAATATGTTTGCTGTAAGAAGTCACGCCCACTTTGACCAAACATCACTAAACTTTACAGGCGGCCTCAGGAGCGAGTCCACATGGCGCTCGCCAAATTTCGTGCGAATCTGAGCAACTTTTGTATCGCTTGATCTTTCTCTGTTTATAGCGCCCCCTTTCGACCAACTTGCACCAATTTTGGTACAGAGCCTCAGGTTGACATCTGAAACAAGTGATTTGAGTTTCATGTCGATAGCTTTTACTTGGACAAAAATATGCAACAGTATGTGTTTTTTAGCTAGCGGAAAAAATTGTTTATTTATAAGTACCGCATTTTTTGGAGTAGCAAAATTCTTTTGAAAACTTTTGATGAGGCACATCTGGAGATTGTGTGTGCAAAGTTTCGTGTGGATGGAACGTCAACTCTAGGAGGAGTTCAAAAAAGTAGGTTTTTGACGTATAGCAACTTACAAAGAGAAATATGCTGTGGGAGTGGGCGTGGCCTATGTCAAAAGATGCGGCTCCATTCAGGGAAGACGTGGATACAAAGTTTATGAAGATGTGATTAAAAATGTGGAAGTTACAGGCCAAAATGCGTTTGCGTCCATTACAGCGCCACCTAGTGGAGTAGACGCACAATTTTTGGTGTGGGTGGTCTGTATCCTATTTTATATATACCCTGTGAATTTCAGAGCCCTCAGCGTAATACTTGAGCTTAAATAAATGTTTGTTGTTTATCTCGTAATAAGCCACGCCCACTTTGACCAGTGGGAATTACCTTCAAGGTATGGCCTCAGGAGTCACCCAGCATCATACCCACCGAATTTCGTAAAAGTCGGTGTTGCTGTTTAAGAGATATAACGTTCCCATGTTTGCAGCGCCCCCTAGTGGCCGAAATCAGCCAAATTTGGCTCATAGCCCCACAGTCACATGGCAACCAAGGATCTCAGATTTGGTGTCATTAGCATTTACTTTGACCGAGTTATGCAACTGTTCACGTTTTTATAGCTTGCTAGAAAAGTTTATTCGTTAATTTTTTGCGCGTACTTTGACAGAACGAAATTCTTTTGATATCTTTAGATCAGATCCCTCTGAAGAGCATACGTGCCAAATTTGACAGTGATCGGACCAAATCACAAGGCGGAGTTTGAAAAAGTAGGTTTTTGAGTTTTTGTGATTTCCTGAAAAAAAATTATAGGCGGAAATGGGCGTGGCCTAGCCCAGGTGATTCAGGGCAAATCAGGGAATCTGTGGATATGAGGCTTTTGAATGTGCGACATAGAATGTGGGAGTTATAGGCCAAAATGTGTTTCCCTTGGTTATAGCGCCACCTGCTGGCGGACATATGTGAATTTTTGCGCCTGAGGTCCATGCAGGGGTCTGGACTAACCCTCCAAATTGCACCACCCTCCCTTGCACGGTTTAGCCTGCAGCACTACTTTTACCCGTGGAAGAATAAAAATAATAAGAACTAGAACTGCAAGCAGTTATGAAAGGGGGCCAAGCCTCCCGCGCGACTCGGCCCCCGGGCGCCGCGGAGCCCACGCAACGCAAACGGCTCTGTTTCGTCACCGGAAGGCACGTCGCCGAGGTTTGCCGTTAAATGTGAGGTCAAACAAGGCTGCCCTGTCTCTCCCTTCCTCTTACTGTAATGGGAAGAGCACTGCAAGTGTCAAAGGCAGAATATGTTTGTTGTGACAAGTCACGCCCACTTTGATCAAACATGACTAAACTTTACGGCCGGGCTCGGGAGGGAGTCCAGATCACGCTCCCCGAATTTTGTGCAGATCCAAGCTACTTTTGTGTCGCTTGATATTACCGTGTTTATAGCGCCCCCTGTTGCCCAATTTGCACCAAATTTGGTACAGAGCCTCTGGGTGATGTCTGAAAGAAGTGACTCAAGTTTCATGTTGATACCTTTTATTTTGACAAAAATATGCAACAGTATGTGTTTTTTAGCTAGCAGAAAAAATTGTTTATATATAAGTACCGCATTTTTTGGAGTAGCAAAATTCTTTTGATAACTTTTGATCAGGGCCATCTGGAGACTGTATGTGCAAAGTTTCGTGCAGCTGGAGCGTAAATCCTAGGAGGAGTTCGAAAAAGTAGGTTTTTGACGTGTAGCGAATTAGAAAGAGAAATGTGTTGTGGAAGTGGGCGTGACCTATGTCAAAAGATGCAGCTTTATGTAGGGAACACGTGGATATAAAGTTTATGAAAATGTGATCAAAAATGTGGAAGTTACAGGCCAAAACGCGTTTGCGTCCGTTACAGCGCCACCTAGTGGAGTAAACGCATAATTTTTGGTATGGTTGGGCTGTGTACCATTCTATATGTACCCTGTAAATTTCACAGCCCTCAGCATAATACTTGAGCTGAAATAAATGTTTGTTGTTTATCTCGTAATAAGCCACGCCCACTTTGACCAGTCGTGATGACCTTCAAGATATGGCCTCAGGAGTGAGCCAGCATCATGCCCACCAAATTTGGTAAAAATCGGTGTTGCCGTTTAAGAGATATAAATGTCCCGTATTTGCAGCGCCCCCTAGTGGACAAAATCAGCCAAATTTTGCTCCTTACCCCACAGTGACATGCCAATCAAGGATCTCAGATTTGGTATCATTAGCATTTACTTTGACCGAGATATGCAACTCTTCGTATTTTTATAGCTAACTAGAAAAATTTATTCGTTAATAATTTGCACACTTTTTGACCGAGCAAAATTGTTTTGATAACTTTAGATCACGTCCATCTGAAGACTGTACCTGCCAAATTTCACACTGATCGGACAAAACCCCAAGGAGGAGTTCGAAAAAGTAGCTTTTCCAGTTTTCGCGATTTTGCGAAAAAAAATTCTAGGCGGAAATGGGCGTGGCCTGGCCCAGGTGATGCATCCCTATTCAGGGAATCAGAGGATATGAGGTTTTTGCATGTGTGACATACGGTGTGGGAATTATAGGCCAAAAGGTGTTTTCCTTGGTTATAGCGCCACCTAGTGGCGGAAATATGTGAATTTTTGCGTCTGAGGTACGTGCAGGGGTCTGGACCATCCCTCCAAATTGCACCGCCCTCCCTTGTACGGTTTAGGCTGCAGCCGGACTTTTATCAACGGAAGAATAATAATAAAAAAAAAAAAAAAAGAATAAAAATCGGAACAATTACAATAGGGTTCCCAGCACCGCTGGTGCTGGGAAACGCGTCTGCTTTGCAGTCGCGTTCCCAGCCCCCGCGGGCTTGGCCCCCTAACTAGAACTGCAAGCAGTTATGAACGGGGGCCAAGCGTCCCGTGTCACTCGGCCCCCGGGCGTAGCGGAGCCCACGCAACTCAAATGGCTCTGTTTCGTCACCGGGAGGCACACTGTCAAGATCTGCTATCGAACGTTGGGTCGCACAATGCTGCCCTCTCTTTCCATTCGTTTTACTGTAATGGGAAGAGCAGATGTGAAAGGCTGAATATGTTTTGTCGTAAGAAGTCACACCCACTTTGACCAAACATCACAAAAGTTTACAGGTGGCCTCGGGAGCAAGTCCACAAGCGCTCCCCGAATTTCGTGCGAATCTGAGCAAACTTTTGTGTCGTTTGATTTTTCTCAGTTTATAGCGCCCCCTTTTGACCAATTTGTACCAAATTTGGTACAGAGCCTCTGGCTGACCTCTGAAACAAGTGATTTGAGTTTCATGTCGATAGCTTTTACTTTGACAAAAATATGCAACAGTATGTGTTTTTTAGGTAGCAGAAAAAGTTGTTTATTTATAAGTACTGCATTTTTTGGAGTAGCAAAATTCTTTTGAAAACTTAAGGTCAGGCAAGTCTGGAGATTGCGTGTGCAAAGTTTCGTGCAGATGGTACGTAAAGCCTAGGAGGATTTGAAAAAGTAGGTTTTTGACGTTTAGCGACTTACAAAGAGAAATGTGCTGTGGGAGTGGGCGTGGCCTATGTCAGAAGATGCGGGTCTATTCCGGGAACACGGGGATATAAAGTTTTTGAAGATGTGATTAAAAATGTTGAAGTTACAGCCCAAAATGTGTTTGCGTCCATTACAGCGCCACCTAGTGGAGTAGACGCACAATTTTTGGTATGGGTGGTCTGTGTCCAATTGTATATATACCCTGTAAATTTCACAGCCCTCAGCGTAATACTTGAGCTAAAATAAATGTTTGTTGTTTATCTCGTAATAAGCCACGCCCACTTTGAGCAGTCAGGATTACCTTAAAGCTATGGCCTCGGGAGTCACCCAACATCATGCCCACCAAATTTGGTAAAAATCGGTGTTGGCGTTTAAGAGATATAACCTTGCCATATTTGCAGCGCCCCCTAGTGGCCAACATCAGGCAAATTTGGCTCACAGCCCCACAGTCACATGCCAACCAAGGATCTCGGACTTGTTGTCGTTAGCATTTATTTTGACCGAGATATGCAACTGTTTGCATTTTTATAGCTAGCTAGAAAAATTTATTCGTTAATAATTTGGGCATTTTTTGACATAACGAAAATCTTTTGATATCTTTAAATGAGATCCCTCTGAGGACCGTATGTGCCAAATTTCACAGTGTTTGGACAAAACCCCAAGGAGGATTTACGAAAAGTAGGTTTTCGAGTTTTTGCGATTTCCTGCAAAAAAATTATAGGCGGAAATGGGCGTGGCCTAGCCCAGGTGATTCAGGGCTATTCAGAGAATCTGTGGATATGAGGCTTTTGAATGTGCGACAAATGGTGTGGGAGTTGTAGGCCAAAAGGTGTTTCCCTTGGTTGCAGCGCCACCTGCTGGCGGACATCTGTCAATTTTTGCGCCTGAGGTACGTGCAGGGGTCTGGACCAACCCTCCAAATTGCACCACCCTCCCTTGCACGGTTTAGCCTGCAGCACCACTTTTACCAACGGAAAAATAAAAATAATAATAATAGTAAATAATAATAATAATAATAAAAATCCGAACAAAAACAATAGGGTTCCCAGCACCGCTGGTCCTGGGAAACGCGTATGCTTGTGCATACGCGTCCCCAGGCCCCGCGGGCTTGGCCCCCTAACTAGAACTGCAAGCAGTTATGAAAGGGGGCCAAGCCTCCCCGCGCGACTCGGCCCCCGCGCATAGCGGAGCCCACGTAACGCCAATGGCTCTATTTCGGTATCATGAGGTACATCGCCAAGATTTGCTGTCAAACGTGCGGTCAAACAAGGCTGCCCTCTCTCTCCATTCCTCTTGTTGTAAAGGAAAGAGCACTGGAAACTCTGTATAATTGCTGAACATGTTTGTTGTAACAAGTCATGCCCACTTTGACCAAACAGTACTAAACTTTACAGCTGGCCTCAGGAGTGACTCCACATCACGCTCACCAAATTTCGTGCGAATCCGATGAACTTTTATGTCACTTGATATTTCTCTGTTTATAGCGCCCCCCTTTTCCCAATTTGCACCAAATTTGGCACAGTGCCTCTGGTTGACCTTGGAAACAAGTGACTTGAGTTTCATGTCGATATTTTTTATTTTGACAGAAATATGCAACAGTATGTGTTTTTTAGCTAGCAGAAATAATTGCTTATTTATAAGTACCGCGTTTTTTGGAGTAGCAAAATTCTTTTGATAACTTTTGATTAGGCTAGTCTGGAGATTGTCTGGGCTAAGTTTCGTGCAGATGGAGCGTAAACCCTAGGAGGAGTTCGAAAAAGTAGGTTTTTGACGTGTAGCAACTTACAAAGAGAAATACGCTGTGGGAGTGGGCGGGGCCTATGTCAGAAGATGCGGATCTATTCAGGGAACACGTGGATATAAAGTTTATGAAGATGTGACTTAAAATGTGGAAGTTACACGCCAAAACGCGTTTGCGTCTGTTATAGCGCCACCTAGTGGAGTCGATGCACAATTTTTGGTATGGGCAGTCTGTGTCCTATTCTACGTATACCCTGTCAATTTCAGACCTCTCAGCATAATACTTGTGCTGAAATAAACGTTTGTTGTTTATCGCGTCATAAGCCACGCCCACTTTGACCAGTCGCGATTAACTTCAAGATGTGGCCTCAGGAGTCATCCAGCATGGTAGCCAGCCAATTTCGTTAAAATCGGTGTTGTCGTTTAAGAGATATAAATGTACCGTATCTGCAGCGCCCCCTAGTGGCTAACATCAGCCAAATTTGGGTCTTAGCCTCACAGTGGCATGCCAACCAAGGATCTGAGGTTTGGTGTTGTTAGCATTTATTTTGACCGAGATATGCAACAGTTCGCGTTTTTATAGCTAGCTTGAAAAATTAATTCGTTAATAATTTGTGCATCTTTTTACCGAGCAAAATTCTTTTGATAACTTTAGATCAGTTACAACTGTAGACTCTACACGCCAAGTTTGACGCTGATCGGACAAAACCCCAAGGAGGAGTTCGAAAAAGTAGCTTTTCCAGTTAACGCAATGTAGCGAAAAAAAATTATAGGCGGAAATGGGCGTGGCCTGGCCCAGGTGATGCATCCCTATTCAGGGAATCTGAGGATATAAGGTTTTTGCATGTGTGACATACGGTGTGGGAATTATAGGCCAAAAGGTGTTTTCCTTGGTTATAGCGCCACCTAGTGGCGGACATATGTGAATTTTTGCGTCTGAGGTACGTGCAGGGGTCTGGACCATCCCTCTAAATTGCACCGCCCTCCCTTGCACGGTTTAGGCTGCAGCCGGACTTTTATCAACGGAAGAATAATAAAAAAAAGATGAATAAAAATCAGAACAAAAACAATAGGGTTCCCAGCACCGCTGGTGCTGGGAAACGCGTCTGCTTTGCAGTCGCGTTCCCCAGCCCCCGCGGGCTTGGCCCCCTAACTAGAACTGCAAGCAGTTATGAAAGGGGGCCAAGCCTCCCGCGCGACTCGGCCCCCGGGCGTCGCGGAGCCCACGCAACGCAAACGGCTCTGTTTCGTCACCGGAAGGCACATCGCCGAGGTTTGCCGTTACATGTGAGGTCAAACAAGGCTGCCCTGTCTCTCCCTTCCTCTTACTGTAATGGGAAGAGCACTGCAAGTGTCAAAGGCAGAATATGTTTGTTGTGACAAGTCACGCCCACTTTGATCAAACATGACTGAACTTTACGGCCAGGCTCGGGAGCGACTCCAGATCACGCTCCCCGAATTTCATGCGGATCCAAGCTACTTTTGTGTCGCTTGATATTACCGTGTGTATAGCGCCCCCTGTTGCCCAATTTACACGAAATTTGGTACAGAACCTCTGGGTGACCACTGAAAGAAGTGACTCAAGTTTCATGTTGATATGTTTTACTTTGACAAAAATATGCAACAATATGTGTTTTTTAGCTAGCAGAAAAAATTGCTTATTTATAAGTACCGCATTTTTTGGAGTAGCAAAATTCTTTTGATAACTTTTGATCAGGGCCATCTGGAGACTGTATGTGCAAAGTTTCGTGCAGCTGGAGCATAAACTCTAGGAGGAGTTCGAAAAAGTAGGTTTTTGACGTGTAGCGAATTAGAAAGAGAAATATGTTGTGGAACTGGGCGTGGCCTATGTCATAAGATGCGGCTCTATGCAGGGAACACGTGGATATAAATTTTATGAAGATGTGACTTAAAATGTGGAAGTTAGTCGCCAAAACGTGTTTGCGTGTGTTATAGCGCCACCTAGTGGAGTAGATGCACAATTTTCGGTATGGGCAGTCTGTGTCCTATTCTACATATACCCTGTCAATTTCAGACCTCTCAGCATAATACTTGTGCTGAAATAAACGTTTGTTGTTTATCGCGTCATAAGCCACGCCCACTTTGACCAGTCGCGATTAACTTCAAGATGTGGCCTCAGGAGTCATCCAGCATGGTAGCCAGCCAATTTCGTTAAAATCGGTGTTGTCGTTTAAGAGATATAAATGTACCGTATCTGCAGTGCCCCCTAGTGGCTAACATCAGCCAAATTTGGGTCTTAGCCTCACAGTGGCATGCGAACCAAGGATCTGAGGTTTGGTGTCGTTAGCATTTATTTTGACCGAGATATGCAACAGTTCGCGTTTTTATAGCTAGCTTGAAAAATTCATTTGTTAATAATTTGTGCATCTTTTTACCGAGCAAAATTCTTTTGATAACTTTAGATCAGTTACAACTGTAGACTCTACACGCCAAGTTTGACGCTGATCGGACAAAACCCCATGGAGAAGTTCGAAAAAGTAGGTTTTCCAGTTTTCGCGATGTAGCGAAAAAAAATTATAGGCGGAAATGGGCGTGGCCTAGCCCAGCTGATTCAGGGCAATTCAGGGAATCTGTGGATATGAGGCTTTTGAATGTGCGACATACGGTGTGGGAGTTATAGGCCAAAACGTGTTTTCCTTGGTTATAGCGCCCCCTGGTGGCGGACATATGTCAATTATTGTGTCTGCGTACCCTGCAGAGGTCTGGACCAACCTTCCAAATTGCACCGCCCTCCTATGCACGGTTTAGCCTGCAGCACCACTTTTACCAACGGAAAAATAAAAAAAAACTATAACTAGAACTGCAAGCAGTTATGAACGGGGGCCAAGCCTCCCGCGCGACTCGGCCCCTGGGCGTCGCGGAGCCCACGCAACGCAAACGGCTCTGTTTCGTCACCGGAAGGCACGTCGCCGAGGTTTGCCGTTAAATGTGAGGTCAAACAAGGCTGCCCTGTCTCTCCCTTCCTCTTACTGTAATGGGAAGAGCACTGCAAGTGTCAAAGGCAGAATATGTTTGTTGTAAGAAGTCACGGCCACTTTGAGCAAACATGACTAAACTTTACAGACGGCCTTGGGAGTGACTCAACATGGCGCTCACCAAATTTCGTGCGAATCTGAGCAACTTTCGTGCCGCTTCATTTTTCTCTGTTTATAGCGCCCCCTATCAGTCAATTTTCGCCAAATTTGGCACAGAGCCTGTGGTTGACCTCTGAAACGTGTGTATTGAGTTTGATGTTGATAGCTTTTACTTTGACAAAACTATGCAACGGTATGTGTTTTTTAGCTAGCGGAAAAAATTGCTTATTTATAAGTACCGCATTTTTTGGAGAAGCAAAATTCTTTTGATAACTTTTGATCAGGCACTTCTGGAGATTGTATGTGCAAAGTTTCGCGCAGATGGAGCTTAAACACTAGGAGGAGTTCGAAAAAGTAGGTTTTTGACGTGTAGCGACTTACCAAAGAGAAATATGCCGTGGGAGTGGGCGTGGCCTATGTCAGAAGATGCGGATCTATTTCGGGAACACGGGGATATAAAGTTTATGAAGATGTGATTAAAAATGTAGAAGTTACAGGCCAAAATGCGTTTGCGTCCGTTACAGCGCCACCTAGTGGAGCATACGCACAATTTTTGGTATGGGGTGTCTGTGTCCTATTCCATATATACCCTGTAAATTTCACAGTCCTCAGCATAACACTTGAGCTGAAATAAATGTTTGTTGTTTATCTCGTAATAAGCCACGCCCACTTTGACCAATCGTGATTACCTTCAAGATATGGCCTCAGGAGTGACCCAGCATCATCCCCACCAAATTTGGTAAAAATCGGTTTTGCCGTTTAAGAGATATAATGTTGCCATATTTGCAGCGCCCCCTAGTGGCGAAAATGAGCCAAAGTTGGCTCACACCCCCAGAGTCACATGGCAACCAAGGATCTGACATTTGGTGTCATTAGCATGTTATTTTGACCGAGTTATGCAACTCTGTGCATTTTAATAGCTAGCTAGAAAATTTTTTCGTTAATAATTTGCGCATATTTTGACAGAACAAAATTCTTTTGATAACTTTAGATGAGGTCCAGCAGATGAATGTACGTGCCAAATTTCACACTGATGGGACCAAACCCCATGGAGGAGTTTGATAAAGTAGGTTTTTGAGTTTTTGCGATTTCCTGAAAAAAAAGTCTAGGCGGAAATGGGCGTGGCCTAGCGCAAGAGATTCAGGCCTATTCAGGGAATCTGGGGATATGAGGTTTTTGAATGTGCAACATACGGTGTGGGAGTTATAGGCCAAAAGGTGTTTTCCTTGGTTATAGCGCCACCTGCTGGCGGACATATGTCACTTTTTGCGCCTGAGGTACGTGCAGGGATCTGGACCAACCCTCCAAATTGCACCACCCTCCCTTGCACGGTTTAGCCTGCAGCACCAGTTTTACTCGTGGAAGAATAAAAATAACGATAATAAAAATCTGAACAAAAACAATAGGGTTCCCAGCACCGCTGGTCCTGGGAAACGCGTATGCTTGTGCATACGCGTCCCCCAGGCCCCGCGGGCTTGGCCCCCTAATAAGAATAAAAACTTTAACAAAAACAATAGGGTTCCCAGCACCGCTGGTCCTGGGAAACGCGTATGCTTGCATACGCGTTCCCCAGGCCCCGCGGGCTTGGCCCCCTAACTAGAACTGCAAGCAGTTATGAACGGGGGCCAAGCCTCCCGTGCAACTCGGTCCCCGGGTGTAGCGGAGCCCACGCAACGCAAACGGCTCTGTTTCGTCACCGGGAGGCATGTTGCCGAGGTTTGCTGTTAAACGTTGGGTAAAACAAGGTTGCCCTGTCTCTCCCTTCCTTTTACTGTAGTGGGAAGAGCACTGCAAGTGTCAAATGCTGGATATGTTTGTTGTAACAAGTCACGGCCACTTTGACCAAACCTAACAAAATTTTATGGCTGGGCTCGGGTGAAACTCCAGATCACGCTTCCCGAATGTCCTGCGGATCCGAGCAACTTTTGTGTTGCTTGATATTACTGTGTTTATAGCGCCCCCTATTGCCCAATTTGCACCAAATTTGGCACTGAGCCTCTGGTTGACCTCTGAGAGCAGTGTCTTGAGTTTCATGTCGATAGCTTTTACTTTGACAAAATTATGCAAAAGTATGTGTTTTTTAGCTAGCGGAAAAATTTGTGTAGTTATAAGTACCGCATTTTTTGGAGTAGCAAAATTCTTTTGATAACTTTTGATCAGGCCCATCTGGAGATTGTATGTGCAAAGTTTCGTGCAGCTGGAGCATAAACCCTAGGAGGAGTTCGAAAAAGTAGGTTTTTGACGTGTAGCATCTTACAAAGAGAAATACGCTGTGGGAGTGGGCGTGGCCTATGTCAAAAGATGCGGACCTATTTAGGGAACACGTGGCTATAAAGTTTATGAAGATGTGATTTAAAATGTGGAAGTTACAGGCCAAAATGCGTTTGCGTCCGTTACAGCGCCACCTAGTGGAGTAGATGCACAATTTTTGGTATGGGCGGTCTGTGTCCTATTCTATATATACCCTGTCAATTTCACAGCCCTCAGCATAGTACTTGAGCTGAAATAAATGTTTGTTGTTTATGTCGTAATAAGCCACGCCCACTTTGACCAGTCATGATGACCTTCAAGATATGGCCTCAGGAGTGACCCAACATCATGCCCACCGAATTTGGTTAAAATCGGTGTTGGCGTTTAAGAGATATAACGTTCCCATATTTGCAGCGCCCCCTAGTGGCCAACATTAGCCAAATTTGGCTCATAGCCCCACAGCCACATGGCAAACAAGGATCTGAGAATTGGTGTCGTTAGCATTTACTTTGGACCGAGTTATGCAAGTGTTCGTGTTTTTTTAGCTAGCTAGAAAATTTTATTCGTTAATAATTTGCGCATATTTTGACCAAACAAAATTCTTTTGATAACTTTAGATCAGGTCCAGCTGACGAACATACGTGCCAAATTTCACAGTGATCGGACCAAACCCCAAGGAGGAGTTCGAAGAAGTAGGTTTTGGAGTTTTTGCGTTTTTGCGAAAAAAAAATTATAGGCGGAAATGGGCGTGGCCTAGCCCAGGTGATTCAGGGCTATTCAGGGAATCTGCGGATATGAGGCTTTTGAATGTGCGATATTCGATGTGGGAGTTATAGGCCAAAAGGTGTTTCCCTTGGTTATAGCGCCACCTGCTGGCAGACATATGTGAATTTTTGCGCCTGAGGTACGTGCAGGGGTCTGGACCAACCCTCCAAATTGCACCGCCTCCCATGCACGGTTTAGCCTGCAGCAACACTTTTAGCGGTGGAAAATAAAAATAACTAGAACTGCAAGCAGTTATGAACGGGGGCCAAGCCTCCCGCACGACTCGGCCCCCGGGCGCAGCGGAGCCCACGCAACGCAAACGGCTTCATTTTGTCACCGGGAGTCACGTTGCTGAGGTTTGCCGTTAAACCTTGGGTAAAAACAAGGCTGCCCTGTCTCTCCCTTCCTCTTACTGTCGTGGGAAGAGTACTGATAGTGTCAAATGTTGAATATGTTTGTTGTAACAAGTCACGCCCACTTTGACCAAACATAACAAAACTTTACGGCTGGGCTCGGGAGCGACTCCAGATCACACTCCCCGAATTTCGTGCAGATTCGAGCAACTTTTGTGTCGCTTGATATTACCGTGTTTATAGCGCCCCCTGTTGCCCAATTTGCACCAAATTTGGTACAGAGCCTCTGATTGACCTTGGAAAAAAGTGAATTGAGTTTCATGTTGATAGCTTTTATTTTGACAAAAATATGCAACAGTATGTGTTTTTTAGCTAGCAGAAAAAATTGTTTATTTATAAGTACTGTGTTTTTTGGAGTGGCAAAATTGTTTTGATAACTTTTGATCAGGCATATCTGGAGATTGTTTCTGAAAAGATTTGTGCAGATGGAGCGTAAACCCTAGGAGGAGTTCGAAAAAGTAGGTTTTTGACGTGTAGCGACTTACAAAGGAAAATATGCTGTGGGAGTGGGCGTGGCCTATGTCAAAAAATGCGGATCTATGGAGGGAACACGTGGATATAAAGTTTATGAAAATGTGATTAAAAATGTGGAAGTTACAGGCCAAAATGCGTTTGCATTCGTTACAGCGCCACCTAGTGGAGTAGATGCACAATTTTTGGTATGGGTGCTCTGTGTCCTATTCTATATATACCCTGTAATTTCACAGCCCTCAGCATAATACTTGAGCTGAAATAAATGTTTGTTGTTTATTCTCGTAATAAGCCACGCCCACTTTGACCAGTCTGGATTACTTCAGCATCTGGCCTCAGGAGTGACGCAGCATGATGCCCACTAATTTGGTAAAAATTGGTGTGGGTTTTAAGAGATATAACGTTCCCATATTTGCAGCGCCCCCTAGTGGCCAAAATGAGCCAAATTTGGCTCATACCCCCCACAGTGACATGCCAACCAATGATCTTGAATTGGTGTCGTTAGCATTTACTTTGACCGAGTTATGGAACTGTTCGCATTTTTTATAGCTAGCTAGAAAATTTTATTCGTTAATAATTTGCGCATATTTTGACGAACAAAATTCTTTTGATAACTTTAGATCGAGTCCAGCTGCCGAACTACGTGCCAAATTTGACATGATCGGATCCAAACCCCAAGGAGGAGTTAGAAAAAGTAGGTTTTGAGTTTTTGCGATTTCTGAAAAAAAATTATAGGCGGAAATGGGCGTGGCCTAGCCCAGGTGATTCAGGGCTATTAGGGAATCTCAGATATGAGGCTTTTGAATGTGCGTCATATCGGTGTGGGAGTTATAGGCCAAAAGGTGTTTCCCTTGGTTATAGCGCCACCTGCTGGCAGACATATGTGAATTTTTGCGCCTGAGGTACGTGCAGGGGTCTGGACCAACCCTCCAAATTGCACGCCCTCCCATGCACGGTTTAGCCTGCAGCAACACTTTTAGCGGTGGAAAAATAAAAATAACTAGAACTGCAAGCAGTTATGAACGGGGGCCAAGCCTCCCGCACGACTCGGCCCCGGGCGCAGCGGAGCCCACGCAACGCAAACGGCTTCATTTTGTCCCCGGGAGTCACGTTGCTGAGGTTTGCCGTTAAACCCTTGGGTAAAACAAGGCTGCCCTGTCTCTCCCTTCCTCTTACTGTCGTGGGAAGAGTATGATAGTGTCAATGTTGAATATGTTTGTTGTAACAAGTCACGCCCACTTTGACCAAACATAACAAAACTTTACGGCTGGGCTCGGGAGCGACTCCAGATCACACTCCCGAATTTCGTGCAGATTCGAGCAACTTTTGTGTCGCTTGATATTACCGTGTTTATAGCGCCCCCTGTTGCCCAATTTGCACCAAATTTGGTACAGAGCCTCTGATTGCCCTTGGAAAAAAGTGAATTGAGTTTCATGTTGATAGCTTTTATTTTGACAAAAATATGCAACAGTATGTGTTTTTTAGCTAGCAGAAAAATTGTTTATTTATAAGTACTGTGTTTTTTGGTAGTGGCAAAATTGTTTTGATAACTTTTGATCAGGCATATCTGGAGATTGTTTCTGCAAAGATTTGTGAGATGGAGCGTAAACCTAGGAGGAGTTCGAAAAAGTAGGTTTTTGAGTGTAGCGACTTACAAAGGAAAATATGCTGTGGGAGTGGGCGTGGCCTATGTCAAAAAATGCGGATCTATGGAGGAACACGTGGATATAAAGTTTATGAAAATGTGATTAAAAATGTGGAAGTTACAGGCCAAAATGCGTTTGCATTCGTTACAGCGCCACCTAGTGGAGTAGATGCACAATTTTTGGTATGGGTGCTCTGTGTCCTATTCTTTATATCCCCTGTAAATTTCACAGCCCTCAGCATAATACTTGAGCTGAAATAAATGTTTGTTGTTTATCTCGTAATAAGCCACGCCCACTTTGACCAGTCGGGATTACGTTTCAGCATCTGGCCTCAGGAGTGACGCAGCATGATGCCCACTAATTTGGTAAAAATTGGTGTTTCCGTTTAAGAGATATAACGTTCCCATATGTGCAGCGCCCCTAGTGGCCAAAATGAGCCAATTTGGCTCATACCCCACAGTGACATGCCAACCAATGATCTTAGAATTTGGGTTTTGTCGTTAGCATTTACTTTGACCGAGTTATGGAACTGTTCGCATTTTTATAGCTAGCTAGAAAATTTTATTCGTTAATAATTTGCGCATATTTTGACGGAACAAAATTCTTTTGATAACTTTAGATCGAGTCCAGCTGCCGAACGTACGTGCCAAATTTGACACTGATCGGATCAAACCCCAAGGAGGAGTTAGAAAAAGTAGGTTTTCGAGTTTTTGCGATTTCCTGAAAAAAAATTATAGGCGGAAATGGGCGTGGCCTAGCCCAGGTGATTCAGGGCTATTGAGGGAATCTCATGATATGAGGCTTTTGAATGTGCGTCATACGGTGTGGGAGTTATAGGCCAAAAGGTGTTTTCCTTGGTTGTAGCGCCACCTGCTGGCGGACATATGTGAATTTTTGCGCCTGAGGTACGTGCAGGGGTCTGGACCAACCCTCCAAATTGCACCGCCCTCCCTTGCACGGTTTAGCCTGCAGCACCACTTTTACCAACGGAAAAATAAAAATAATAATAATAGGGAACTAGAACTGCAAGCAGTTATGAACGGGGGCCAAGCCTCCCGCGCGACTCGGCCCCCGGGCGCAGCGGAGCCCACGCAACGCAAACGGCTCCGTTTTGTCACGGGAGTCACGCTGCCGAGGTTTGCCGTTAAACCTTGGGTAAAACAAGGCTGCCCTGTCTCTCCCTTCCTCTTTCTGTAGTGGGAAGAGTACTGATAGTGTCAAATGTTGAATATTTTTGTTGTAAGAAGTCACGCCCACTTTGACCAAACATAACAAAACTTTAGAGACGGCCTCGGGAGTGACTCCATATCACACTCTCCGAATTTCGTGCGGATCCGAGCAACTTTTGTGTCGCTTGATGTTTCTCTGTTTATAGCGCCCCCTGTTGCCCAATTTGCGCCAAATTTGGCACAGAGCCTCTGGTTGACCTCGGAAACAACTGAGTTGAGTTTCATGTCGATAGCTTTTATTCTGACAAAACAATGCAACAATATGTGTTTTTTTAGCTAGCAGAAAAAATTGTTTATTTATAAGTACCGCAGTTTTTGGAGTAGCAAAATTCTTTTGATAACTTTTGATCAGGCACATCTGGAGATTGTGTGTGCAAAGTTTCGTGCAGATGGAGCATAAACCCTAGGAGGAGTTGGAAAAAGTAGGTTTGTAATGTGTAGCGAATTAGAAAGAGAAATATGCTGTGGGAGTGGGCGTGGCCTATGTCAGAAGATGCGGATCTATGTAGGGAACACGGGGATATAAGGTTTATGAAGATGTGATTTAAAATGTGGAAGTTACAGGCCAAAATGCGTTTGCGTCCGTTACAGCGCCACCTAGTGGAGTGGAAGCGCAATTTTTGGTATGTTTGTTCTGTGTCATGTTCTATATATACCCTGTAAATTTCATGGCCCTCAGCATAGTACTTAACCTGAAATAAGTGTTTGTTGTTTGTCTTGTAATAAGCCACGCCCACTTTGACCATTCGCGATTACCTTCCAAATATGGCCTCAGGACTGACCCAGCATCATGCCCACCAAATTTGGTAAAAATCGGTGTTGCCGTTTAAGAGATATAACGTTAGCATATTTGCAGCGCCCCCTAGTGGCCAAAATCAGCCAAATTTGGCTCATACCCCCACAGTCACATGCCAACCAAGGATCCCATATTTGGTGTCGTTAGCATTTATTTTGGCAGAGATATGCAACTCTTCATTTTTTTATAGCTAGCTAGAAAATTTTATTCGTTAATAATTTGCGCATATTTTGACTGAACAAAATTCTTTTGATAACTTTAGATGACATTCCTCTGAACAGCGTACGTGCCAAATTTCGCACTGATTGGGCAAAACCCCAAGGAGGAGTTAGAAAAAGTAGGTTTTCCAGTTTTCGCGACGTAGCAAAAAAAAAATTATAGGCGGAAATGGGCGTGGCCTAGCCAGGTGATTCAGGGCAATTCAGGGAATCTGTGGATATGAGGCTTTTGAATGTGCGACATAGGGTGTGTGGGAGTTATAGGCCAAAAGGTGTTTCCCTTGGTTATAGCGCCACCTGCTGGTGGACATATGTGAATTTTTGCGGCTGAGGTACGTGCAGGGGTGTGGACCAACCCTCCAAATTGCACCGCCCTCCCTTGCACGGTTTAGGCTGCAGCAAGACTTTTACCAACGGAAGAATAAAAATAATAAAATCTGAACAATTACAATAGGGTTCCCAGCACCGCTGGTCCTGGGAAACGCGTATGCTTGTGCGTACGCGTCCCCCAGGCCCGCGGGCTTGGCCCCCTAATAATAATAATAACTAGAACTGCAAGCAGTTATGAACGGGGGCCAAGCCTCCCGCGCAATTCGGCCCTCCGGGCGTCGCGGAGCCCATGCAACGCGAACGGCTCTATTTCGTTACCAGAAGGCACACCGCCAAGATTACTATAGAATGTGGGATCGAACAAGGCTGCCCTCTCTCTCCATTGCTCTTTTTGTAATGGGAAGAGCAGTGTGAAAGGCTGAATATGTTTGTTGTAAGAAGTCACGCCCACTCTTACCAAAACATCACTAAACTTTACAGCCGGCCTCGGGGACGACTCCACATGGCACTTGCCGAATTTCGTGCGAATTTGAGCAACTTTTGTGCCGCTTTATATTCTCTGTTTGTAGCACCCCTATTGGCCAATTTGTGCCAAATTTGGTACAGAACCTCTGGGTGACCACTGAAAGAAGTGCCTCAAGTTTCATGTTGATACCTTTTACTTTGACAAAAATATGCAACAATATGTGTTTTTTAGCTAGCAGAAAAAATTGTTTATTTATAAGTACCGCATTTTTTGGATTAGCAAAATTCTTTTGATAACTTTTGATCAGGGCCATCTGGAGACTGTATGTGCAAAGTTTCGTGCAGCTGGAGCGTAAACCCTAGGAGGTGTTCGAAAAAGTAGGTTTTTGACGTGTAGCGAATTAGAAAGAGAAATATGTTGTGGAACTGGGCGTGGCCTATGTCATAAGATGCGGCTCTATGCAGGGAACACGTGGATATAAAGTTTATGAAGATGTGACTTAAAATGTGGAAGTTACACGCCAAAACGCGTTTGTGTCTGTCATAGCGCCACCTAGTGGAGCAGATGCACAATTTTCGGTATGGGCAGTCTGTGTCCTATTCTACATATACCCTGTCAATTTCAGACCTCTCAGCATAATACTTGTGCTGAAATAAACGTTTGTTGTTTATCGCGTCATAAGCCACGCCCACTTTGACCAGTCGCGATTAACTTCAAGATGTGGCCTCAGGAGTCATCCAGCATGGTAGCCAGCCAATTTCGTTTAAAATCGGTGTTGTCGTTTAAGAGATATAAATGTACCGTATCTGCAGCGCCCCCTAGTGGCTAACATCAGCCAAATTTGATATCTTAGCCTCACAGTGGCATGCCAACCAAGGATCTGAGGTTTGGTGTCGTTTGCATTTATTTTGACCGAGATATCCAACTGTTCGCGTTTTTATAGCTAGCTATAAAAAATTTATTGTTAATAATTTGCGCATATTT
>JAWZSL010000340.1:0-20764 GCA_034769285.1 Lutjanus argentimaculatus | reverse complement strand
ATCTGAAATCTACTACGGGTCCCCCGTGAAATAGATACAAATGTGGTTGTCCATAGATACAATCTGGAGTAAAAGTCCTCATTCACTCAGGGAGGGACATCCAAAAAGACATTAACTTACCTGTGAGAACCTGTGAAAAAAAACAGTCACTTACCTGTGAGAAACTGTGGAAAAAAAACAGTCACTTACCTGTGAGAACCTGTGAAAAAAAACAGTCACTTACCTGTGAGAACCTGTGAAAAAAAGATACGAATCTGGTAGTCCATAGATAAAAATGTGGATTTCACCTCTCTTTTTGGCCACCAGCGGGCGCCTGTGCATGCCAGAGACACAGTTCATACATATATGATACAGCAGAGTCCTACCAATCATAAACCGTTGGAATTTCGACGGTGCCCCCCTCCAAATTCAAATGAGAGCCATTTAGCAACCATTTCCAGGTTCATATCTACCCCATTCAAATTCAAACTCGTTTTTAGGTGTCTTCCCAGACAGTCAGGAATAAGGCAAGCACATTCACGGTCCGCCACAACGCGGGGTATCGGGGGAAAAATAATTCAGCTAAATAGCACACTGTCTTGGGTGAGTTAGGGGAGTGCTTCCACATTCAATGTTAAAATGGTCTCCTGCCACCGGGTTTTATATCTATTTGAACTGATTTTCCAAAAGCGACCATAACTTTTTGTTTATTTGTGTTACCGCCAAAGTAAACACATCATCGGAAAGGGCTCGACCCACAGAGCACGAATGTGTGTAATCCCATCCCTGCACTCAGTTCGGGGGCCGAGTAATCGGGCTTCAAATGTTCACATGGCGATTTCTCCAGTGCCATCATAAGTTATGGCGTTTTAAACCACGAATCCTAGTTCCCTCCGTCGAATGCTGTCATATGACGTGACTCCCGTTCCGATAGGACGCCCCCTTCAGGAGATATGGCTCAAATCCAGATCTGTATCTATGGGTCCCCCGTCAAATAGATACGAATCTGGTTGTCCATAGATACAAATGTGGATTTCACCTCTCTTTTTGGCCACCAGCCGGCACCAGAGCGTGCCAGAGACACAAATCTTAGATATACGATACAGCAGATTCCTACCAATCATAAACCGTTGGAATTTCGACGGTGCCCCGCTCCAAATTCAAACGAGAGCCATTTAGCAACGAATTCCAGGTTCATATCTACCCCATTCAACTTCAAACTCATTTTAAGGTGTCTTCCCAGACAGTCAAGAATAAGGCAAGCACATTCACGCGTCCGCCACGACGCGGGGTAAACAGGAAAAAATGTTTTCGGCTAAATAGCACACTGTCTTGGGTTAAGGAAAAGGATTTTGAGCCCGCCCCCAAGAGGGGCCAGGCGGTGCTCGGTCCATCCTCTGGCCAGAACCACCACCCCAATTACGGTTACGCTGGCGGGAACGCTTACGTCCTCTACCATAGCGCACCGTAGTCCAACCTTCATCCTGGTCTTGCCAGTAACCCATGCTGGGTTTTTTAATGTAGCCTTTGTTATTTATTAATAAACTATAAAGTTTTTAAATAAAAATAATATATGAAATAAAATATGAAATTAAATTTTTTATTTTTTAAGAAAATAAAATGAATTCAAATTGTTTTTAATAAAAATAAATGTGTGCCAAAGGGCAACGTTTCGACCCTAATGGGTCTTCCTCAGGCCTGGCACACACACACACAAAAAACTGACTCTGTAGAGATGTTTACTCCGTCGCTGGTCAAAGCAAGAATGAGCAAACTCCACTTTCTCCCTATTTATGACTTCCCATAGTACTACTTTTGTTTTGACTTAAATTATCTTTTAGTTTAACCTCTAAATAAAATTTTAGCTTTTCTACCCTATAACTGCCAATATCATATGAATTTAAACTTTTTAACTTCTGAATAATGTTTTTAGAAAACCATTTTAAATTCTTAATTTATAATTTAATTTTTAATTTATAATGTTATAATAATTGTTAATTCCTTATTGTTATACTTTATCCTTACCAGATTATGTATGAAATTATATTTTTTCTTAACCAATCATGACCATGCAACACCCAATTTATTTCCAATCATAATTTTTTTTTTTTAAATTCCTTTTATCTCCCAATTAATATGAAATTTATTTTTAATTTTTTAGTACCATTTTAAAGTAAACAATCATGAATATAAGCTCCCAATACAATTTTACTTAAAAATTTTTAACCCTGTACCTTACAAGTTGTATGAAATGTGTTATTTTAATATTTATGTATTTGAATGTATAATCTGCCTTTTAATCAAATTTGTGAATATTGTTTATTTATTTATTTATTTATAAATATAAAACATTAAATGAGGTGGTTAGGGTTAGGGAAAGTTATCAGGGTAGGTGTTAGGGTTAAAAAAATAGTCAGGGTGGATGGTTAGGGTTTAAAGAGCTATTTACCACGTCCTTTTTGACTTTGAATTGGCACAGCTTGGCCCACGAGGTGGGCAATAGTACGAGACCTGTTGCGGGTGGTAGGTCGGGAATTGGGCCACCTGGCTGTCAAGCTTCACGCCACCTGGTGGTCTCCGCTGGTATTGCAGTTTGACTTTGAAAACTTGAGAGCGCCGTAACTCCGCCCCAACGGGTGGGCCTCCGCGCGCCAGCGGCTGGGCACGGACGTCGCCGGCCCCCTGAAGTGGCCCGGCGGGTTTGGGTGGCCGGGCGGCCCTCGGCGGGGGCCCCACACTCAGATACAGTGCTCTGGTAAGGCCCGCAGCGCATATGCGCAGCCTGGCTACCGGGTTTCCACAGTCCATTTGTGTCCATGTGTGTGTGTGTGTGTTTGTGTGTGTGTGTGTGTGTGTGTGTTGTGAGGTGTGAGTGTGTTTGTGTGTGTGTGTGGGTGTGTGTGTGTGTGTGTGTGTGTGTGTGTGTGAGGTATGTGTATGTGTATGTGTGTGTGTGTGTGTGTGTGTGTGTGTGTATGAGATATTTGTATGTGTGTGTGTGTGTGTGTGTGTGTGGTTTACTTGCATCTTTCCTGAATTTCAAAGAAGGTGAAATTAGTTTGTATAAATAAAGTTGTATATACGTATGTGTATATGTTTATAAATACACATATATGTATTCATCTATAAAATGAAAAACATGACAGACTGCACATCTACCTAGCTGCAGTTGATCTCGTGTGGAGGACCTTTCCAGGAACATCCGTGGATGCTCTCCAGACTTCCTGGGAACCCAGAAGTGTCCAGGTGGTTGTGGTGGTGGAAGAGGAACCCCAAATGAAGTGTGAAAGCTTCGATTTGGAAGTGGAGGTCGGACCTGGATCCAGCGGCTCCGGGGTCTGCTTAGGTTTAGGCGCAAGAGAGGAGATTTGGTTAAGTTGAGGTGTGTGTGTGTGTGTGTGTGTGTGTGTGTGTGTGTGTGTGTGTGTGTGTGTGTGTGTGAGGTGTGTGTTGGTGTGTGTGTGTGTGTTTGCGCACTCGTATTTATTAATTTATGGGGCCATACCACCTGTAGCCCACCTACGGTATGGGGCCATGAATCCTCATGGGGCCATTTTGCTGGGCCCCACACCGTTTAGTGCTTTAAAGTGGCTCAGGAGCCTTCCCTGATGCTCCTCATGCTTTTTTCTCACTTGGCCCACAAGGTGACAAAAACTGGAAATGTGTGTGTGAAGTGTGTGTGCTCACTGGCCCCCTGGAGGTTATTTGATGCCACTGCAGCCACAAACACACTTCCTGAAGTGTGTGTGATATTAGCCAATGAGACGCCTTGAACATTAAGCGTCATAGTCTCGCGGGATTTTACGGGATTTGTTTGAGAGCTAATGCTGTAATGACAACACAGAGCGTTGCTGCAACAACTGAATAGTACCTCAAATTATTAAGGTAAGTTTATTTTCAGTTTTATTTTATTTTTAATTAACATTTTTTGACTATAAAGAGTTTTGTGGGATTACAAGAAACAAACTTACAACATTGCTATTAATACAAACTGTGCCACTTGATATAGAAGCTTATTTTAGCTGCTAAAATTAGCAACAGGTTGCTAGTTTTTATTTTATTTTTTAAATTAATATAAAGGTTTTTTTTATATTTATTACATTAAAACAGATGGATATCTGCATAAAGGAGGCAGTTTTGTGGGACTACAAGAAACAAACTATTGCAACATTACTATTACTATAAACTGTGCCATTTTATGCTTATATTAGCTGCTAAAATTAGCAAGAGGTTGCTAATTTTTTTGCTTATTTTAGATGCTAAAATAGCTATAGGTAGAAAGCATTGTTCCCCGGATAACAATATAAAGACCGTTTCTGTTATCTTAGGCTAATTAACTGCTAACCATTAGCTTTGGAGACGCTAGCGCTTTTAGCGGGAAGTATCATCCGGCCGATGACGCAATCCGGTGGAACACATGGCTAATTAACCTGGCGAATATTCATGAGACGGCGGAGCTGGGAGACGCTGGGTGGAAGAGACAATTGGAATACAAGAAGTGAGGAGTTTCAACGTGCTGTCTTACGTGAACAGATGTCCGATAAGGTATTTGATAAATGTGTTGTTGCCGCTTTCAACGGAAATGCTCGTCTCGTACTTATTTTATGGAAGCTAATGTGCGGTAGAAACTGTTTTGCTAAGGGCGAACATCCGGGTGACTTACAGCTAAGTGCTAACAGTGTTCAACGCAGCCTTTAAGGGGGTATACGAGCACACGTAACGTCATGTTATAGTAGTCAAAAATGTCACGTACGGCCAGATAAATCATTGTAAAACAAACTTAATTGTTCGGTTACGTTATATGCCTCGCGGTAGGCACGGGCCCGGTCTTTAAAGCTACCTGTCACCCGAGGCTTGGGCCCGGTCAGGGTCGCTACCCGTGGTCTGCGGCTCGGGCCTGGTCAGATAAGCTAACTGTGGTCTGCGGCTCGGGCCTGGTCAGGTAAGCTAACTGTGCTCCGACCTCGGGCCTGGTCAGGGAAAGTGTTGCGGTAGGCATGGCTAGGTCAGTTAAGCTTTCTGGGGTCCGGTCCACCCCCTCAAATGTAACTCGTGTTGAGAAATAGTTAAGCTAACCGATGTTATTAGTCAGGGGTTAATGATCTGTGTGAGTCACAATAATTGAAGCATGAATCCAAAACAGCTATATTTGTACCACATGCCATATTCTTATCATTGAGAAAATAAATAATGACGTGCTAAGCTACAGTTCAGCTAATATCATAAACCTTGTTTATGATATTCTTTAAATTACAGAATTAGTTAATGAGCAATCTGTTTTCTCATGCTGCACAGCTGTTTAATGTTATAAAAATATTTTCACAGAGCAATGACGTCCAAAAGGAAGGCCCGGATAAAGCCTGTTGAAGATGCAATCTCATATATTCTGTCAGCTGGAGACAAGCCATGGGTTGCAGTGAGATTTATCAATAATATCAAAGGTATGACCTGAAGTCCTTTTGGTAGCTGCAAATTACAGCAGCACATTTTTAGATACTATTCATCATTAACATTCTTCATTCAGAAGGTATCTTATAGAAATAAGTGGCTTCAATCATCTGTCTTGTTTAAATCCAATGTGTTTAGGTATAGGCGTGTATAAATGAGCCTGATTTCCATAAGAGAAGTTTCAGGTACACACTGGTATAATCAAATATACAAATGTAAAGTTATTTATTTTATTTCTGCTGTATGTAAACTGTCCAGCACATTCAAGTACTATTAAGGTAAGTGCTGGACCAATAGAAGACTGAAATGAAAATGTGAAAGGTCTGAATACTGTGCAACTGTTTTGCATATTCAGAAGTAACATTTTAAGTTAATGCATAGAAGTAGTTACACAAACAGAGAACCAGAATACAGGCTTGTAGGTCATGTAGTTATCACATGATGGTCCCTGTTAAACAGAAAACCTTCATATTTAAAAAGTCATGTCACATTTTAGACAATTTTAGAAAGACAACTATACAGAGAAGAACAAAAGTACACAATTAAACCTATGACAATCATGCATTCAATCTGGCCTATAACTAGATAAAGTCATCTCTTTGTTTGAGATAGTATGTTCCAGAGCATTTAGGAAATTAAATCAAGCTCACAGGTCTTCCCAAAGGAGGGAGATGACATATTGATCTGGGGTCAGCTCATGGGAGCTAAAGAGTACAGACTTTTTTAATGCTGTATGAGAAAAGTTAAGGCAACTTGGTGTGACTTTTATTTAAGTTTATTTAATTCTGTGTCATTATAGGAAGAGGAGTGTTTGCTACCGAACCAATCGAGCAAGGTTCTTTTGTGTTGGAGTACAGGGGTGAATTCATATCAGCAGAAGAATGCAGATCAAGGAACTACTCAGAGACACAAAGTACATTTCTGTATGAGTTTGAATGGCAGAAACGCCAGTGGTGGTAAGTAGGCCTATATGAGATGCATTTTTAGTAGCAATTAGGGGATTCTTGTTTAGACCTGAAACGTGCTTAAATATTTGATGAACAAATGAGTGAAATATTACACCTAATGTACTTAAAATCTCAAGTGGCTCTTCTAACAAAACTATGAAGATATATTTTATAAAGTTTATATTTATTTGATGTATTGTTTTTGTTTATTTTTAGTATTGATGCATCCAAGGAAGACGGCTCCCTTGGAAGATTAGTGAACGACAACCACAGATCTCCAAACTGTGTCATGAAAAAAGTTATAGTGAACAACAGGCCCCATTTGTGTCTGTTTGCTGTGAGGAACATCGAAGTAGGGACTGAACTTGATTACAACTATGGTGATTCAAAATGGCCGTGGCGTCAAAAGGTGATGATGATCATGCATTGGTTACACTACATGATTTTTAAAGATGTTAGTTTCACTTCACACAACTTTGTCTTTTAAATGAGAATCTTTGAGTCATAGTAAGACCAGTGTTCAAAGTCAGGTGTCTTTGAGGACATGGAGAGTAGTTAAACACAGTAGTAGAGTAGTAACATACTGTTTCAAATGCAGATTTTATGTGAGCAAACTTTTGTGACCTGTAAGTATTTCCAGACTCATGATTCCTGTCAGAGCTGACTGTCTTCTTCTTTTATGTCTAAAACCAGGTGACATCCAAGCAGGCTCCAGCAGCAGAAGAAGAGATGGCTGTGCCTGCTGTTGATCTGTCCTCCAAGGTTTATGATGATGATGATGATGCTGCTGCTGAAGATGATGGACCAAAGGTAATGGAAAGAATGAATGTGGTTGAGTTCTTTATAGAGTGCACTGATAACTTGACAGACTAGTTTCTAACTGATCTCCATTTAGCTAACTGGTTTCACACACACAAGGTTCAGATCACGTCTTAATGGAGCCCTGTTAGGACTTTTCCCTACAAAAAGGGTTTTCCAACTTTTCTCTTCCACACACACACCAAGTTTCAGTTCATGTCCTTACTGGGGCCCTCCGTATGGACCCCTCTATAAGTGATTGTTAACCTACAGGACAACACTTCTCAGCATCCAAACTAAAGTATTTACAATAACAATAATGCACTTTCTGAACTGCTGCATGATGAAGAAAATATTTTGACGTGAGATTCCTTTTTAGGCCTCTTTTGGGATGTTAAGATAGGGAGACTTCTAAGACTGACCCTCTTGGGGCACTAGATTATAATATCTTTGTGACCTGTAAGTATTTCCAGACTCATGATTGCTGTCAGAGCTGACTGTCTTCTTCTTTTATGTCTAAACACCAGGTGACATCCAAGCAGGCTCCAGCAGCAGCAGAAGAAGAGATGGCTGTACCTCCTGTTGATCTGTCCTCCAAGGTTTATGATGATGATGATGATGCTGCTGCTGAAGATGATGGCCCAAAGGTAATGGAAAGAATGAATGTGGTTGAGTTCTTTATAGAGTGCACTAATAACTTGACAGACTAGTTTCTATTTGATCTCCATTTAGCTAACTGGTTTCACCACACACAAGTTTCAGATCACGTCTTAATGGAGCCCTGTTAGGACTCTTCCTACAAAAGGGTTTTCCAACTTTTCTCTTCCACACACACACACCAAGTTTCAGTTCATGTCCTTACTGGGGCCCTCCGTATGGACCCCTCTATAAGTGATTGTTAACCTACAGGACAACACTTCTCAGCATCCAAACTAAAGTATTTACAATAATAATAATGCACTTTCTGAGCTGCTGCACGATGAAGAAAATATTTTGAAGTGAGATCCCTCTTTAGGCCTCTTTTGGGATGTTAAGATAGGGAGACTTCTAAGACTGACCCTCTTGGGGCACTAGATTATAATATCTTTGTGACCTGTAAGTATTTCCAGACTCATGATTCCTGTCAGAGCTGACTGTCTTCTTTTATGTCTAAACACCAGGTGACATCCAAGCAGGCTCCAGCAGCAGCAGAAGAAGAGATGGCTGTGCCTCCTGTTGATCTGTCCTCCAAGGTTTATGATGATGATGATGATGCTGCTGCTGAAGATGATGGACCAAAGGTAATGGAAAGAATGAATGTGGTTGAGTTCTTTATAGAGTGCACTAATAACTTGACAGACTAGTTTCTATTTGATCTCCATTTAGCTAACTGGTTTCACACACACAAGGTTCAGATCACGTCTTAATGGGGCCCTGTTAGGACTCTTCCTACAAAAGGGTTTTCCAACTTTTCTCTTCCACACACACACACCAAGTTTCAGTTCATGTCCTTACTGGGGCCCTCCGTATGGACCCCTCTATAAGTGATTGTTAACCTACAGGACAACACTTCTCAGCATCCAAACTAAAGTATTTACAATAACAATAATGCACTTTCTGAACTGCTGCATGATGAAGAAAATATTTTGACGTGAGATTCCTTTTTAGGCCTCTTTTGGGATGTTAAGATAGGGAGGACTTCTAAGACTGACCCTCTTGGGGCACTAGATTATAATATCTTTGTGACCTGTAAGTATTTCCAGACTCATGATTGCTGTCAGAGCTGACTGTCTTCTTCTTTTATGTCTAAACACCAGGTGACATCCAAGCAGGCTCCAGCAGCAGCAGAAGAAGAGATGGCTGTACCTCCTGTTGATCTGTCCTCCAAGGTTTATGATGATGATGAGAAAGCTGATGATGGACCAAAGGTAATGGAAAGAATGAATGTGGTTGAGTTCTTTATAGAGTGCACTGATAACTTGACAAACTAGTTTCTAATGATCTCCATTTAGCTAACTGGTTTCACACACACAAGTTTCAGATCATGTCTTAATGGGGCCCTGTTAGGACTCTTCCTACAAAAGGGTTTTCCAACTTTTCTCTTCCACACACACACCAAGTTTCAGTTCATGTCCTTACTGGGGCCCTCCGTATGGACCCCTCTATAAGTGATTGTTAACCTACAGGACAACACTTCTCAGCATCCAAACTAAAGTATTTACAATAACAATAATGCACTTTCTGAACTGCTGCATGATGAAGAAAATATTTTGACGTGAGATTCCTTTTTAGGTCTCTTTTGGGATGTTAAGATAGGGAGACTCTAAGACTGACCCTCTTGGGGCACTAGATTATAATATCTTTGTGACCTGTAAGTATTTCCAGACTCATGATTGCTGTCAGAGCTGACTGTCTTCTTCTTTTATGTCTAAACACCAGGTGACATGCAAGCAGGCTCCAGCAGTAGAAGAAGAGATGGCTGTGCTCCTGTTGATCTGTCCTCCAAGGTTTATGATGATGATGAGAAAGCTGATGATGGACCAAAGGTAATGGAAAGAATGAATGTGGTTGAGTTCTTTATAGAGTGCACTAATAACTTGACAGACTAGTTTCTATTTGATCTCCATTTAGCTAACTGGTTTCACACACACAAGTTTCAGATCATGTCTTAATGGGGCCCTGTTAGGACTCTTCCTACAAAAGGGTTTTCCAACTTTTCTCTTCCACACACACACCAAGTTTCAGTTCATGTCCTTACTGGGGCCCTCCGTATGGACCCCTCTATAAGTGATTGTTACCTACAGGACAACACTTCTCAGCATCCAAACTAAAGTATTTACAATAACAATAATGCACTTTCTGAACTGCTGCATGATGAAGAAAATATTTTGACGTGAGATTCCTTTTTAGGCCTCTTTTGGGATGTTAAGATAGGGAGACTTCTAAGACTGACCCTCGTGGGGCACTAGATTATAATATCTTTGTGACCTGTAAGTATTTCCAGACTCATGATTGCTGTCAGAGCTGACTGTCTTCTTCTTTTATGTCTAAACCCCAGGTGACATGCAAGCAGGCTCCAGCAGCAGCAGAAGAAGAGATGGCTGTGCCTCCTGTTGATCTGTCCTCCAAGGTTTATGATGATGATGCTGCTGCTGAAGATGATGGACCAAAGGTAATGGAAAGAATGAATGTGGTTGAGTTCTTTATAGAGTGCACTAATAACTTGACAGATAGTTTCTATTTGATCTCCATTTAGCTAACTGGTTTCACACACACAAGTTTCAGATCATGTCTTAATGGGGCCCTGTTAGGACTCTTCCTACAAAAGGGTTTTCCAACTTTTCTCTTCCACACACACACCAAGTTTCAGTTCATGTCCTTACTGGGGCCCTCCGTATGGACCCCTCTATAAGTGATTGTTAACCTACAGGACAACACTTCTCAGCATCCAAACTAAAGTATTTACAATAACAATAATGCACTTTCTGAACTGCTGCATGATGAAGAAAATATTTTGACGTGAGATTCCTTTTTAGGCCTCTTTTGGGATGTTAAGATAGGGAGACTTCTAAGACTGACCCTCGTGGGGACTAGATTATAATATCTTTGTGACCTGTAAGTATTTCCAGACTCATGATTGCTGTCAGAGCTGACTGTCTTCTTCTTTTATGTCTAAACACCAGGTGACATGCAAGCAGGCTCCAGCAGCAGCAGAAGAAGAGATGGCTGTGCTGCTGTTGATCTGTCCTCCAAGGTTTATGATGATGATGATGATGCTGCTGCTGAAGATGATGGACCAAAGGTAATGGAAAGAATGAATGTGGTTGAGTTCTTTATAGAGTGCACTGATAACTTGACAAACTAGTTTCTAACTGATCTCCATTTAGCTAACTGGTTTCACACACACAAGGTTCAGATCACGTCTTAATGGGGCCCTGTTAGGACTCTTCCTACAAAAGGGTTTTCCAACTTTTCTCTTCCACACACACACCAAGTTTCAGTTCATGTCCTTACTGGGGCCCTCCGTATGGACCCCTCTATAAGTGATTGTTAACCTACAGGACAACACTTCTCAGCATCCAAACTAAAGTATTTACAATAACAATAATGCACTTTCTGAACTGCTGCATGATGAAGAAAATATTTTGACGTGAGATTCCTTTTTAGGTCTCTTTTGGGATGTTAAGATAGGGAGACTTCTAAGACTGACCCTCTTGGGGCACTAGATTATAATATCTTTGTGACCTGTAAGTATTTCCAGACTCATGATTGCTGTCAGAGCTGACTGTCTTCTTCTTTTATGTCTAAACACCAGGTGACATGCAAGCAGGCTCCAGCAGTAGAAGAAGAGATGGCTGTGCCTCCTGTTGATCTGTCCTCCAAGGTTTATGATGATGATGAGAAAGCTGATGATGGACCAAAGGTAATGGAAAGAATGAATGTGGTTGAGTTCTTTATAGAGTGCACTAATAACTTGACAGACTAGTTTCTATTTGATCTCCATTTAGCTAACTGGTTTCACACACACAAGTTTCAGATCATGTCTTAATGGGGCCCTGTTAGGACTCTTCCTACAAAAGGGTTTTCCAACTTTTCTCTTCCACACACACACCAAGTTTCAGTTCATGTCCTTACTGGGGCCCTCCGTATGGACCCCTCTATAAGTGATTGTTAACCTACAGGACAACACTTCTCAGCATCCAAACTAAAGTATTTACAATAACAATAATGCACTTTCTGAACTGCTGCATGATGAAGAAAATATTTTGACGTGAGATTCCTTTTTAGGCCTCTTTTGGGATGTTAAGATAGGGAGACTTCTAAGACTGACCCTCGTGGGGCACTAGATTATAATATCTTTGTGACCTGTAAGTATTTCCAGACTCATGATTGCTGTCAGAGCTGACTGTCTTCTTCTTTTATGTCTAAACACCAGGTGACATGCAAGCAGGCTCCAGCAGCAGCAGAAGAAGAGATGGCTGTGCCTCCTGTTGATCTGTCCTCCAAGGTTTATGATGATGATGAGAAAGCTGATGATGGACCAAAGGTAATGGAAAGAATGAATGTGGTTGAGTTCTTTATAGAGTGCACTGATAACTTGACAGACTAGTTTCTATTTGATCTCCATTAGCTAACTGGTTTCACACACACAAGGTTCAGATCACGTCTTAATGGGGCCCTGTTAGGACTCTTCCTACAAAAGGGTTTTCCAACTTTTCTCTTCCACACACACACCAAGTTTCAGTTCATGTCCTTACTGGGGCCCTCCGTATGGACCCCTCTATAAGTGATTGTTAACCTACAGGACAACACTTCTCAGCATCCAAAACTAAAGTATTTACAATAACAATAATGCACTTTCTGAACTGCTGCATGATGAAGAAAATATTTTGACGTGAGATTCCTTTTTAGGTCTCTTTTGGGATGTTAAGATAGGGAGACTTCTAAGACTGACCCTCTTGGGGCACTAGATTATAATATCTTTGTGACCTGTAAGTATTTCCAGACTCATGATTGCTGTCAGAGCTGACTGTCTTCTTCTTTTATGTCTAAACACCAGGTGACATGCAAGCAGGCTCCAGCAGCAGCAGAAGAAGAGATGGCTGTGCCTCCTGTTGATCTGTCCTCCAAGGTTTATGATGATGATGAGAAAGCTGATGATGGACCAAAGGTAATGGAAAGAATGAATGTGGTTGAGTTCTTTATAGAGTGCACTAATAACTTGACAGACTAGTTTCTATTTGATCTCCATTTAGCTAACTGGTTTCACACACACAAGTTTCAGATCATGTCTTAATGGGGCCCTGTTAGGACTCTTCCTACAAAAGGGTTTTCCAACTTTTCTCTTCCACACACACACCAAGTTTCAGTTCATGTCCTTACTGGGGCCCTCCGTATGGACCCCTCTATAAGTGATTGTTAACCTACAGGACAACACTTCTCAGCATCCAAACTAAAGTATTTACAATAACAATAATGCACTTTCTGAACTGCTGCATGATGAAGAAAATATTTTGACGTGAGATTCCTTTTTAGGCCTCTTTTGGGATGTTAAGATAGGGAGACTTCTAAGACTGACCTCTTGGGGCACTAGATTATAATATCTTTGTGACCTGTAAGTATTTCCAGACTCATGATTCCTGTCAGAGCTGACTGTCTTCTTCTTTTATGTCTAAACACCAGGTGACATCCAAGCAGGCTCCAGCAGCAGCAGAAGAGATGGCTGTGCCTGCTGTTGATCTGTCCTCCAAGGTTTATGATGATGATGAGAAAGCTGATGATGGACCAAAGGTAATGGAAAGAATGAATGTGGTTGAGTTCTTTATAGAGTGCACTGATAACTTGACAAACTAGTTTCTAATTGATCTCCATTTAGCTAACTGGTTTCACACACACAAGGTTCAGATCACGTCTTAATGGGGCCCTGTTAGGACTCTTCCTACAAAAGGGTTTTCCAACTTTTCTCTTCCACACACACACCAAGTTTCAGTTCATGTCCTTACTGGGGCCCTCCGTATGGACCCCTCTATAAGTGATTGTTAACCTACAGGACAACACTTCTCAGCATCCAAACTAAAGTATTTACAATAACAATAATGCACTTTCTGAACTGCTGCATGATGAAGAAAATATTTTGAAGTGAGATTCCTTTTTAGGCCTCTTTTGGGATGTTAAGATAGGGAGACTTCTAAGACTGAACCTCATGGGGCCCATTGTGTGGATCCCCCTTTCTGTGTTTTTTTTCTCAATGGGTGACACCTTTCACTTCCAAAGTAACCAAAGTAATCCAAAGGTTTTCTTGTACTTATTTTACACACTTTTTTAACTGCTGCATGATGAAGAAAACTTTTTAGAAAAAGAACTGTTCAGCCTCTTTTCTGATGTTGGAAGTTTGAGACTCCTCATAAAAATAGTTGTGCTTGGCCAAAAGTTTTATGCTTATCAGTAGTGCTGCACAATATATCGCAAATTTATCGTCATTGCAATATCAACATATGCAATATCCATATCGCAAAAGACTGCTTAAACCGTAATATATTGTAATATCTGTGTGATGCATTCACCCTCTGCATGACAATGTATTTGGCCAATCAGATGGGGCCATACTGCCCCATAGTCCTGCCCCCTATGTTTATATGTACAGTTGTGCTCATAAGTTTACATACCCTGGCATTTTCCACTTCTTAATTAGAGTTTGAACACTGCTGATTGGCGTTCTCAATTCCTTGGATATCTTTTTATATCCCTTTCCTCTTTTATACAGTTCAATTACCTTTTCCTCCAGATCCTTTGACAGTTCTTTTGCTTTCCCCATGACTCAGAATCCAGAAACGTCAGTGCAGCACTGGATGAAAGATGCAAGGGTCTGTAAGGAGTCCAGAAACTCACTGACCTTTTGTACACACACACTGATTACAAGCAAACAGATCACAGGTGAGGATGGTTACCTTTAGTAGCCATTCAAACCGTTTGTGTCAACTTGTGTGCATGTTATCAGGCCAAAATCTCCAGAGTATGTAAACTTTTGATCAGGCTCATTTGGGTAGTTTCTGTTGTCATTATGATTTAAAAAGAGTAAACACAGTTGTTTGACAATAAATGGCTTCACCCAACAACTAACCATGAGTGAAAAAAAAGTTTTTCTCTTACCATTCATATTCTCTGAAAAATGGCCAAAAAATCACAAATTCTGCCAGGGTATGTAAACTTATGAGCACAACTGTATGCTAGCAGCTGAGTCATGTACAGAGATGGAGTGTAGTTGGCGTCAAAATAGCTGAGAGGAGATGTCGAGCACGAAAAAATTATTCACTGTCTGGGATCTATGTTAGCAGCAAATCCAAAGCAGAAATACATTTTGTACTTGAGTATTTTTGTATTTATCGCAAGTCATATCGTCATCACAATATTCAACAACATTACTGCATATCGCATGTTTTCCTAATATCTTGCAGCCCTACTTATCAGAATAATCTCATCACACACGCAAAACTTTCTTACTCTTGAATGTTTTTATGTCCAGGAATATACCACACTTTTTGTTGATACTGAGGGGCTGTTGTATTAAAGGACTGTGCCACTTGTGTACTTTTTCAACTTGTTAAAAGGAGCCAAATCCACACATTCTAATTCAAACAGAATGTGTGCTTTCATGTGAAGAAAATACAGTTTTTTTCTAATTACCTGAGCCTCATTACAAATAACTGCTTATCACAAGCACTGATGCTAACAGCCTAGCACTGTTAGTGAAACATGTACAGTCTGCTTGTGGTAACTGCACCACAGTGTTTATATGAGATGGTATGCTCAACCTCTCTGATTATTTTGTCTTTAATGATGTTTAGGAATTTGCTATCAGAGGATCATCCCTGGTGGATTATTCTGACACTGATGGAACCGATGAGGATTGTTTAAATGATCAGCCATTGGCTCCACGCTGTGATGAAGGTGTTCCAAAGTTGAGAAGGACGAAAAGCATTCGGGTATGCCCCTGACACTTTAAATACCAATAATTTATTGATCAGTCATTTACCCCTGTAATCTGTTCTCTGTAATTGATTTTGATAAATGTAAACTAAAATGTATAACCACGCCATAACATGACACTCTGCAGATGAAAAAAGTTCCAGATTTTTCTGATGCCCTCTACGACAGTGATGACAGTACAGAGGGCCTTCAGCTCAGTCAAAGTCTGAGATGGCTTTACAAAGGGTGAGTGGAGACTGTTACCATCCTGAAAGCCTGTCTGTTATTGCTCTGTATTATCTCTTAAAGGTTAACATCTTCTAAACTGAATACCTCTTTTACTAACTACTCTGTCAGACATACATATAACTGGTCAGATAGTCATAATTACATGTCTTTTGCTCCAGTTGGTGAGTTTGGTGTTGTTTTTTTGTAGGTGCTGCCATTTTAGTCGTAAATATTGTTCTTGCTTTCATTCATATTTTCTAAAACATTTCTGTACATTTCTGCAAAGGGTGGGCCTATTTAATTTTACCTCAACATTTGACAAACAAATTGGGATATATTTACTCCATTTTTATGACATAACTAGAGTATTTTCTTCTAACATATAGGTTATGACATTGCGATGTCATAACCTATATGGAGGCTGGATCCAGTTCTAGAACCTGCACACTTAGAAGTTGCAGCAAAGTCTGGTAGCTCTCAAAATCTTTGTTATTTTTGTCGCTTTTCATCGGATTTTTTTTACATCTACTGATGGATATTTCTGTGGAGAGAAGAGTTTATTCAAAAGAAGAGCTTTTTTCATTGAAATGGAGCAAATCTGGAGTATATTACCCTATTCCAGCTGAGATAAGGAGGAGCTTTCGTGGTTGCTGTGCTGGTGCAAAGTTAAAGGCAAGGAAATGGAGATACAAGCCCGTTCTGCCATCAGTCATCATGGGGAATGTCAACTCTCTGCCCAACAAAAGTGAGGAGCTGGAGATATTGGTGAAGACTCAGAAAGTGTACCGTGAGTGCAGCCTGATGTGTTTTACTGAGACCTGGTTGAATAATAACATCTCGGATTCCATTGTGGATATACCTGGCTTCACTCTCATACGGTCAGACAGAGATGCAAAGGCTAGTGGCAAGAAAAAAGGAGGAGGACTGGCCTTATTTGTGAACCAGATATGGTGTAATCCTGCACATATTGCTGTCAAGGAGAAGATATGCTGTCCAGATATTGAATTATTGGCAGTTGGAATGCGGCCATATTATGCACCAAGAGAATTTGGTCATATAATAACAATACTTGCGTACATCCTTCCCAAGGCAATGGCTGATGTTCCATGTGAAATTCTGCATGAAATTGTTGCTAGGATACAGACTAAACACCCTGAGGCACTTCTAATAATATCTGGAGACTTCAACCATGTTACCCTCTCCTCCCACCTGACTGGATTTACACAATTTGTTAACTGTGCTACAAGAGAAAACAAAACCCTTGATCTGCTGTATGCCAATGTCAAAGAAGCTTACAGAGATACTGCCTTACCACCACTGGGCAGGTCAGATCACAACTTGGTTCTTCTGCAGACCTGTTACAAACCCTGTGTGCAAAGGGAACCTACAACTACACTCACTGTAAGGAAATGGACGCCTGAGGCTAGTGAGGCTCTAAAGGACTGCTTTGAACGCACTGATTGGGATGCGCTTCTGGAAACAGATGAGAACAGTATGGACATTGATAGACAGGCTGATTGTTTCACTGAGTACATCAACTTCTGTAGAGACACAGTCATACCTACAAAGACTGTACGCTGTTTCCCCAATAACAAACCCTGGATCACAAGTGACATAAAGGCAATCCTCAATCAGAAAAAGGAAGCTTTTAGAGAGGGTGACAAAGAACGGCTCAAACAGGTGCAACATGAGCTGAAGAAGAGATTGACGATGGCAAAGGTGGAATACAAAAAGAAGATAGAGAAGAATTTACATCATAACAACATCCGTGAGGTGTGGAGAGAAATAAATACCATCTCTGGCTACAACAAAAAGAAAAGACAGCCAATCGTGGGTGATGTGGAAAGAGCTGATGAACTCAATCAGTTCTTCAACAGGTTTGACACTGAGGTCACATCCCATTCCACTGCCGCTGCTCCTCCTCCTCCTCCTCCTCCTCTTCAACATGTGGGCATCTCCACCATGGCTCCTCTTCAACAACATCTGGACATCTCCATCATGGCTCCTCCTCCTCCTCCTCCCCCTCCTTCTCCACAAGTGTGTTCCTCCACCATGCCTCCTCTTCAACAACATCCGGGCATCTCCATCATGGCTCCTCCTCCTCCTCCACCACAAGTGTGTTCCTCCACCATGGCTCCTCTTCAACAACATCTGGGCATCTCCACCATGGCTCCTCCTCCTCCTCCTCCTCCACAAGTGTGTTCCTCCACCATGCCTCCTCTTCAACAACATCTGGGCATCTCCATCATGGCTCCTCCTCCTCCTCCTCCACAAGTGTGTTCCTCCACCATGCCTCCTCTTCAACAACATCTGGGCATCTCCATCATGGCTCCTCCTCCTCCTCCTCCTCCTCCACAAGTGTGTTCCTCCACCATGCCTCCTCTTCAACAACATCTGGGCATCTCCATCATGACTTCGCCTCCACCTCCTCCTCCACATGGGTACATTTCCGCGACTGCAGCTACTCCTCTTCACACACCTGTTCCTCCACCCTTGTTTGTCACTGAGACAGGGGTGAGGTTGGAGCTCGGGAGACTTTGCTCTGGGAAGGCAGCTGGCCCAGATGGTGTGTGTCCAAGGCTGCTTAAGGACTGTGCTGCCCAACTGTGCCAACCTCTTCACAAAATCTTCAACCTGAGTCTACAGCTGGGGCGGGTGCCGGCTCTGTGGAAAACACCTTGTATTGTCCCGGTACCAAAAAGAAAATGTCCAGCTGAACTAAATGACTACAGACCGGTGGCCCTTACTTCACACATCATGAAAACCCTGGAGCGGCTGATTCTACGTCTTCTGAGGCCTGAGGTCAAAGACAAACTCGATCCCCTGCAGTTTGCCTACAAAGAACACATTGGAGTGAATGATGCAGTACTCTACATGCTCCACCGTTCCCTCTCTCATTTGGAAGAATCTGGCGCTTATGTAAGAATTATGTTTTTTGACTTTTCAAGTGCATTTAATACCAACCAACCCAACATACTCAAAAACAAGCTCATAGAGATGGGAGTGGTTTCTTCCTTTGTCTCCTGGATCACGGATTACCTGACAGAAAGGCCACAGTTTGTCAGGTTGGGGAACTGTTTTTCTGGGACATTAATGAGCAGCACAGGGGCTCCACAAGGGACTGTCCTGGCTCCATTCCTGTTCACATTGTATACAGCAGACTTTAAATATAACTCTGAGTCCTGCCACATCCAGAAATACTCAGATGACACTGCTATTGTAGCTTGTATAAGGAATGGACAGGAATCTGAATATAGGGATTTGATAAAATCCTTCAGTGACTGGAGTCATAAAAACTGCCTCATACTAAACACCTCAAAGACAAAGGAAATGGTCATTGATTTCCGTAGATCCAAGCCCCCTCTTCAGCCTGTGAACACTTGTGGAGTGGACATCGAGGTGGTAACAAACTATAAATATCTTGGTGTACACCTGGATAACGAGCTGGACTGGTCCCTTAACACAGATGCACTCTACAAAAAGGGGCAAAGCCGCCTCTTTTTCCTAAGGAAGCTCAGATCTCTAAACATCTGCAGTAAGATGCTGCAGATGTTTTATCAGTCTATTGTGGCAAGTGTTTTATTTTATGCTGCAGTCTGCTGGGGAGGAAGTTTGGGAAAAAAGCAAGCAAGGAGGCTGGATAAGCTTGTGAAAAAGGCTGGCTCTGTGATCGGAGTAAGGATGGACTCTCTGGAGGAAGTTGTGGAGAGAGACACAATGAGGACAGTGGAGGCCATCCTAAACAACATGGATCATCCACTGCATAACACCTTGATGGACCAAAGAAATAATGGTGGTGGAAGGCTTCTCTCTCTTCGTTGTAGGACAGAGTGATACAGAAGATCTTTCATACCAACTGCCATCAGACTCTATAATTCTTATACAAATAGATGAGACTACAGACAAATGAATTTCCCCTTGGGGATCAATAAAGTATTTCGTATTCGTATTCGTATTCGTATTCGTTTACTACAACTAAACAAAAAGAGATAACCTTCACCTAACACAACTCTCTTTGTAGATGCATACATTAGAAGATTTCTGTCAACGTGTCAGTGATTCAGATGAAAGTATTGTGGAAGAAACCGATTATGAGGATTCCATAAAGGATGATTTCAGTGAGCAATCAGACATTGAAGTTGTTCCAAAGCTGAGGACAAGAACCATTCAGGTATGACTCTGGCACTTTAAATGCCAATAACTAAGTGACAGACCTTTCCCCTCTAAATCTGTCAACTGTTATTCATTTTGATGGTTTGTGAAAAGGATGACCACACACTCTTTTTACAGATGAAAAAAGTACCAGATTATTCTGATGCCCTCTATGATTCAAGTGATGACAGTGCAGAGGATCCATCTACTTGGTCTAAGTCTGAGATGGCTTCACAAAGGCCAAGGAGAAGCTGCTTCTGTCCTGTAAGTCTTCTAACTACTTTTTCTGGGTAATCACTTTGAGGGTCGTGCCTCCCAAACTGAAAACAGAGTTCCCTAATTGAAGTTCTAGACATGCATATAGATGATTCAGTCATCATCACTATCATCAATGAGCCTGTCTGTTGATCTTGTAAGTTTAATGTTTTGAAGGTATTTGTATTCAATTTTTTAAGTTACTAATGATATCTAATAAACATTGTACTAGATTTGTGTTTTTTTTAAATAATATAAACTTATTAGTTATTTTTAAATTTGGCTTCCTTAGTCTGATGTAACTTAACAGTATTTATCTTAACATGTGATTTTACTAGACTGAAAGCACCCCGAATTTTACTCATACCACTCTAAATGCACATAATTTTAACACGTATTAAACTGCCTAGACTGCTATACATTTTAATCATATTTAGTATAAGGGAGGGAGGAGGTTGAGTTATTAATTTAGGTTTTCTTTTCTTCTCAAGATGCAAGGGATTCTTGTAGGA
>JAWZSL010000339.1:0-20765 GCA_034769285.1 Lutjanus argentimaculatus | reverse complement strand
AGTTCGTACACACAAAATGTGCCATATCTGACCAAATACAGCAGAAACCTCAATAAAAGCACGTTTGCCATCAAGAAGACCATATTTCCAATTCAGTTTGGCATGAAACTGTGAGTTTTGAGCTCCCGGGCCGAGAAACAGCTTAGTGCATTAAATCCAGTCAAAAGAAGCTCAATTTGGCGAGGAGGAGCTCCTACCACACAAAATGTGCCATATTGACCATATACGCAGAAAACCCTCAATAAAAGCCGTTTGCCATCAAGACACATATTTCCAATCAGTTCTGGCATGAACTGTGGAGTTGTTGAGCTCCCCGGGGCGAGAAACAGCTTAGTAGCAATTAACTCCAGTCAAAAAGTCGCTCAATTTGGACGGAGAGGAGTCCCCGGCAGAGAAAAGCTTAGTGCATTAAATCAGTCAAAAGACGCTCAATTTGGCCGAGAGGAAGCTCCTATCACACAAAATGTGCACATATCTGACCAATTCAGCAGAATCCTCAAATAAAAGCCACGTTTGCCATCAAGAAGAGCCCATATTTCAATCAGTTCTGGCAGAAACGGTGAGTTTTGAAGCTCCCGGGCGAGGAAACAGACGAGTGATTAAATCCAGTCAAAAGTCGCTCAATTTGGCGAGAGGAGCTCCCCCGGGTTCCGAGAAAACGCTTAGTGATTAAATCAGTCAAAGACGACTCAATTTGGCGAGAGGAGTCTACACACAAAAATGTGCCATATCTGACCAAATACAGCATGAAACCTCAAATAAAAAGCACGTTTGTTTGCCATCAGAAGACCATATTTCCAATCAAGTTCTGGCATGAAACTGGTGAGGTTTTGAGCTCCCCGGCGAGAAACAGCTTAGTGCATTAGATCCTGTCCAAAAGGACGCTCAATTTGGGGAGAGGCAGCTCTCCCGGGGCGAAAACAAACAGCCTTAGTGCATTAATCCAGTCAAAAGAGATCAATTTGGCGACGAGGAGCTCCCCGGCCGGAGAAGAAAACAGCTTGTGCATTAAATTCCAGTCCAAAAGACGCTCAATTTGGCGAGAGGGAGCTCTCTACACTCAATATGTGCCATAATTGACCAAATACAGCGGAGAGAAACCTCAATATTAAAAGCAGTTTGCCATCAAGAGGACCTTATTTCCAATCAGTATCTGGCAATGATGAAACTGTGAGTTTTGAGCTCCCCGGGGCCGAGATAGAAACAGCTTAGGGGCTTTAATTCCAGTCAAATGACGCTCATTGGCGAGGAGGAGCGTCCCATGGCCGACAAAAAACAGCTTAGTGCATTAAATCAGTCTAAAGACGCTCAATTTGGCCGAGAGGAGCTCCACACACAAAATGTGCCATATCTGAACCAAATTACGCAGTAAACTCAAATAAAAAAGCCGTTTTCCATTCAAGAAGACCATATTTCCAATCAGTTCTGCATGAAATGTGAGTTTGAGCCTCCCGGACCGAGGTAACAGCTTAGTGCATTAAATCCGTCAAAGACGCTCCTATTTGGTGAGAGGAGCTCCTACCCCCCCCACACAAAATGTGCCATATCTGACCAAATAAGCAGAAACCTAATAAAAAGCACGGTTTTGCCATCAAGAAGACCATATTTCCATCAGATTCTGGCATGAAACTGTGAGTTTTGAGCTCCCCGGGCCTCGTGAAGAAACAGCCTTAGTGCATTAAATCCAGTCAAAAGCGCTCAATTTGGCGAGAGGAGCTCCCCGGGCCGAGAAACAGCTTAGTGCATTAAATCCAGTCAAAGACGCTCAATTTGGCGAGAGGGCTCCTACACTCAAAAAAGTGCAATTATCTGACCCAATATACAGCAGGAAAACCTCAATAAAAGCAGGTTTGCCAGAAAGAAGGACTAATATTTCCAATCAGTTCTGGCATGGAAACTTGTGTTTTGAGCTTCCCCGGGCCGGAGAAGAAGAAACTGCTTAGTGCATAATTCCAGGCAAAGACGCTCAATTTGGCGTGAGGAGCTCCCCGGGCCCGACAAACAGCTTAGTGCATTAAATCCAGAGTAAAAGCACGATCATTTGGCGAGAGGAATCTCCTACAACACAAAATGTGCCTTATCTGACCATATACAGCAGCAAACCAAACTCAATAAAAGCACGTTTTGCCATTCAAGAAGACCATATTTCCAATCAGTTCTGGCATGAATCTGTGAGTTCTTGAGCTCCCCGGGGCCGAGAGAAACAGCTTAGTGCATTAAATCCAGTCAAAAGACGCTCAATTTTGTGCGTGAGGAGCTCCTACACACAAAATGTGACAATATATGACCCAAACTACAGCAGAAACCTCAATAAAAGCACGTTTGCTCAAGAAGACATATTTCCCAATCAGTTCTGGCATGAAACTGTGAGTTTTGAGCTCCCCGGGCCGTAGAAGATTGAAACGCTTAGTGCATTAAATCCAGTCAAAAGACGCTCAATTTGGCGAGAGAGGTACTTTCCTACAACACAAAATGTGCCCATATCTGACCAAATACAGGCAGAAACCTCAATTAAAAGCACGTTTGGCCATCAAGAAGACCAATTTCCAATCAGTTCTGGCATTGAAACTGTGAGTTTGAGCTCCCCGGGCCCGAGAAACAGCTTAGTGCATTAAATCCAGTCAAAAAGACGCTCATTTTGGCGAGAGGAGCTCCTACTCACAAATTGTGCATATCTGACCCAAAATACAGCAGAAACCTCAATAAAAAGCACGTTTGCCATCAAGAACGACCATATTTCCAATCATGTTCTGGCCAGGAACGGTGAGTTTTGAGCTTCCCCGGGCCGAGAAAAGATACTGCTTAGTGCATTAAATCCAGTCAAAAGACGCTCAATGGCTGAGAGGAGCTCCTACACACAAATGTGCCATATTCTGACCAAATACAGCAGGAAACCTCAATAAAAAAGCACGTTTGCCATCAAGAAGACCATATTTCCAATCAGTTCTGGCATGAAACTGTGAGGTTTTGAGCTCCCGGGGCCGAGAAAAGCTTAGTGCATTAATTCCAGTCAAAAGACGTCTCAATTTGGCGAGAGGAGCTCCCCGGGACGACAAAACAGCTTAGTGCATTAAATCCAGTCAAAGACGCTCAATTTGGCGAGAGGAGCTCCTACACACAAAATGTGCCTCATATCTGACAAATACCAGCAGAAACCTCAAATAAAAGCACGTTTGCCAGCAAGAAGACCATTTATATTTCAATCAGTTTTGCATGAAAACTGTGGTTTGAGCTCCCCGGGCCGAGAAGAAACAGCTTAGTGCTTAATATCCAGTCAAAAGACGCTCATTTGGCAGAGGAGCTCCCCGGGCCGCAAACAGCTTTGTGCATTAAATCCAGATCAAAAGACGATCAATTTGGCCGAGCGGAGGAGCGAGCTCCTACACAAACAAAATGTGCCATATCTGACCAAATACGCAGAAACCTCAATAAAGCACGTTTGCCTTCAGAGAAGACATATTTCCAAAACAGTTCTGGATGAAACTGTGAGTTTGAGGCTCCCGGGCCGAGAAACAGCTTAGTGCATTAATTCCAGTCAAAAAGACGCTCAATTTGGCTGAGAGGAGCTCCCGAGGCGACAAACAGCTTAGTGCATTTAAATCCAGTTCAAAAGACGCTCAATTTGGCGAGGGAGAGGAGCTCCTACACACAAAATGTGCCATATCTGACCAAATCACAGCTGAAACCTCAATAATTAAAAGCACGTGTGCCATCATGAAGCATATTTCCAACAGTTCTGGACATGAAACTGTGAGTTCGTTGGAGCTCCCAGGGCCAGTAGAAACAGCTTAGGGCATTAATTTCCAGTTCCAAAGACGCTCAATTTGGGAGAGGATGCTACCGGGCCGACAAACAGCTAAGTTGCATTAAATCCAGTCAAAGACGGCTTCCAATTTGGCGAGAGGACTCTACACCACAAAATGTGCCATATCTGACCAAATACAGCAGAAAAAACCTCATAAAAGCACGTTTTGCCATCAAGTGAAGACCATATTTCCAATCAGTTTGGCATTGAAACTGTGAGTTTTGAGCTTCCCGGGCTTGAGGATACAGCTAGTGCATTAATTCAGTCAAATAGACGCTCAATTTGGCGAGAGGAGCTCCCCGGGCCGACTAAACAGCTTAGTGCATTAAATCAGGCAAAGCCGCTCAATTTGGCTGAGAGGAGCTCCTACACACAAATGTGCCACTATCTGACCCAAATACAGCAGAAACCTCAATAAAGGCACGTTTGCCATTCTAGGAAGCATATTTCCAATCAGTTCTGGCATGAAACTGTGAGTTTTTTGAGCTCCCCGGGCCGTGAACAGCTTAGTGCATTTAAATCCAGTCAAAAGAACGCTCATTTGGGAGAGGAAGCTCCTACACACAAAAGTGCCATAGTGACCAAATACAGCAGAAAACCTCACTAAAAAAGCTCGTTTGCCTTCATAGAAGATCATATTTTACAATTCAGTTTGGCATGAAAACTGTGAGTTTTGAGCTCCCCGGCCGAGAAACAGCTTAGTGCATATTAAATCCAGTCAAAAGTACGCTCAATTTGGCGAGAGGAGCTCCCGGGGCCGGAGAAACAGGTTAGTGCATTAAATCCAGGTCAAAAAGGGACGATCAATTTGGCCCCGACGAGGAGCTCCTACACACAAAATGTGCCATATCTGGACCAATTACAGCAGAAACCTCAATAAATGCACGTTTGCCATCAAGAAGACCATATTTCCAATTCAGGTTCTGGCTCATGAAACTGTATGAGTTTTTGAGCTCCCCGGCGAGAAACAGCCTTAGTGCATTAATCCAGTCAAAAGGACGCTCAATTTGGCGAGAGGAGCTCCCCCCCCGGGCCCGAGAAAACAGCTTAGTGCATTAAGATCGTAGTCAAAAGACGCTCAATTTGGCGAGAGGAGCTTCCTACACACAAATGTGCCATATCTGACCATTATACAGCAGAAAACCTCAATAAATGCACGTTTGCCCAGCAGAAGAACATATTTCCATTTCAGTTCTGGCATGAAACTGTGAGTTTTGAGCTCCCCCGGGCCGAGAAACAGCCTTAGTGCATTAAATCCAGTCAAAGACGCTAATTTGGCGAGAGGGAGCCTCCCGGGCCGGAGAAACAGCTTAGTGCATTAAATCCAGGTCAAAAGACGCTCAATTTGGCGAGAGGAGCTCCCTACACACATAATTTGCCATATGACCAAATACAGCAGAAAACCTCGAATAAAAGCTCGTTTTGCCATCAAGGAAGACCATATTTCCAGATCAGTTCTGGCATGAAACTGTGAGTTTTTTTGTGCTCCCGGGCCCGAGAAAGAGAGAAACAGCTTAGTGCATTAAAATCCAGTCAAAAGGACGCTCAATTTGGCGAGAGGAGCTTCCCCGGGCCGAGAAACAGCCTTAGTGCATTAATCAGTCAAAAGACGCTCAATTTGGCAGTGTGGAGCTCCTACACACCAAAAATGTGCCATATCTGACCAAAAACAGCATGAAGAAGAAGAAACCTCAATAAAAGCACGTTTGCAATCAAGAAGGACATTATTTCAATCAGTTTGGCATGAAACTGTGAGTTTGAGCTCCCCGGGGGGGGGGCCGAGAATACAGCTTTAGTGCATTAAATTCCAGTCAAAAGACGCTCATTTGGCTTGAGAGGAGCTCCCCGGGCCGAGAAACAGCCTTAGTGATTAAATCCAGTCAAAAGACGCTCAAATTTGGCGAGGGGGGAGCGGAGCTCCCTACACACAAAATGTGCCTATCTGACCAAATACAAGCCAGCAAACCCTCACAATAAAAAAGCTCTGGTTTGCCATCAAGAAGACCTATTTCCCATATCACAGTCCCCCCCTTGGACCCCCTCACCCCCCCCCCCCCCCCCCCCCCCCCCCCCCCCCCCCCCCCCCCCCCCCCCCCCCCCCACCCCACCCCCCAAATCCTGAAACTGTGAGTTTTGAAGCCTCCGGGCCCCCCCCGAGAACGGAAAACTCGCTCCTAGTGCCATTAAATCAGTCAAGACGCTCAATTTGGCGAGAGGAGCTCCCCGGGCGAGGAAACAGCTTAGTCGCATTAAATCCAGTCAAAAAGACGCTCAATTTGGCTGAAGAGGGCTTCCTACACACAAAATGTGGCATATTGACCAAATACAGCAGAAAGAAACCTCAATTAAAAGCACTGTTTGACACAAAAAGATAAGGACCATATTTCCAATTCAGTTCTGGCATGAAAACTGTGAAGTTTGAGCTCCCGGGCCGGAGAAGAACCAGCTTGTAATGGTATCTATGTTAGTGCATTAATTCCAGTCAAGACGCTCAATTTGGCTGAGAGGAGATCCCCGGGTCCGACAAAAACAGCTTAGTGCATTAAATCCAGTCAAAGACGCTCAATATGGCTGAGAGGAGCTCCTACACACTAAATGTTGCCATATCTGGACCAAATACAGCAGAAACTCAATAAAAGCACGTTTGCCATTCAAGAAGACCAGATTTTCCAATCAGTTCTGGCATGAAACTGTGAGTTTTGAGCTCCCGGGCCGAGAAAACAGCTTAGTGCATTAATTCCAGTCAAAAGACGCTCAAAATTTGGCGAGAGAGCTCCCCGGGCGACTAAAGCTTAGTGCATTAAATCCCAGTCAAAAGACGCTCAATTTGGCTTGGAGAGAGCTCTAAACACAAAATGTGCCATATCTGACCAAATACAGCAGGAAAGAAACCTAATAAAAGCACTGGTTTTGCCATCAAGAAGACCAATAATTCCAATCAGTTCTGGCAGGAAACTGTGATTTTTGAGCTCCCCGGGGCCGAGAAACAGCTTTTAGTGCATAATTCCAGTCAAAAGAAGCTCAATTTGGCTGAGAGGAGTTCCCGGGGCCGACAATCAGCTTGTGCATTAAATCCAGTCAAAAGGACGCTCAATTTGGCAGCGAGAGTGCTCCTACACACAAAATGTGCCATATCTGGACCAAATACAGCAGAAACCTCAATTTTAAAAAGGCCACGTACGTTTGCCATCAAGAAGACCATATTTCCAATCAGTTCTGGCATGAATACTGGAGTTTGAGCTCCCCGGGGCCACGAGAAACAGCTTAGTGCATTAAAATCCAGTCAAAAAAGACGCTCAATTTGGCTGAAAGAGGTGCTCCTACACAAAAATGTGCCATATCTGACCAAATACAGCAGAAACCCTCATTAAAAGCACGTTTTGCCATCAAGAAGATCATATTTCCAAATCAGTTCTGGCATGAACTGTGAGTTTTGAGCTCCCCGGGCCGAGAAGGAATGAAACAGCTTAGTGCATTAAATCCAGTCAAAAGTCGCTCAAATTTGGCGAGAGGAGCTCCCCGGGCCGAGAAACAGCTTAGTGCTACATTAAATCCAGTCAAAAGACGCTCAATTTGGCTGAGAGGAGCTCCTAACACAAAAATGTGCCATATCTGACCAAATCAGCAGAAGAAACTCAATAAAGCACTTTGCCATCAAGGAAGACCATATTTCAATCAGTTCTGGCATGAAACTGTTGAGTTTTGAGCTCCCGGGTCCGAGGAAGAAAAAGCTTTAGGTTCTTATGTGCATTAAATCAGGTCAAAAGGACGCTCAATTTGGCGAGAGGAGCTCCCGAGGCCGAGAGAGAGAAACCAGCTTAGTGCATTAAATCCCAGTCAAAAGACGCTCAATTGGGCGAGAGGAGTCTCCTACACACAAAAATGTGCATATCTGAACCAAATACAGCAGAAACCTCAATAAAAAGCTCGTTTTGCCATCAAGATGACATATTTCCAATCAGTTCTGGCATTGAAACTGTGAGTTTTGCGCTCCCGGGCGGATGAAACAGCTTAGTTGCATTAATTCCAGTCAAAAGACGTCAATTTGCGTGAAGGAGCTCCCCGGGCCGAGAAAAGCTTAGTGCATTAAATCCAAGTCAAAAAGCCGCTCCAATTTGGCGAGAGGAGCTCCTACACACAAAATGTGCCATAGCTGGAACCCAAAATACAGCAGAAAAACCTCAATAAAAGCACGTTTGCCAACAACGGAAGACCATATTTCCAATCAGTTCTGGCATGAAACTGTGAGTTTTGAGCTCCCCGGGCGAGAAACAGCTAGTGCATTAATCCAGTCAAAAAACGCTCCATTTGGCGAAGAGGAGTCCCGGGACGAGAAGAAACAGCTTAGTGCATTAAATCAACAGTCAAAAGACGGCTCAATTTGGCGAGAGGAGCTCCTACACACAAATGTGCCATTATATGACCAAATACAGCAGGAAGAAACCTCAATAAAAGCACGTTTGCCATCAGAAGACCATATTTCAAATCAGTTCTGGCGATGAAACTGTGAGTTTTGAGTCCCGGCCGCCTTGAGAAACAGCTTAGTGCATTAAAATCCAGTCAAAAGGCGCTCAAATTTGGCGAGAGGGAGCTCCACCGGGGCAGAGAAACAGCTTAGTGCATTAAATCCAGTCAAAAGACGCTCAATTTGGCGATGAGGAGCTCCTTCACCACAAAATGTGCCTATCTGACAATACAGCAGAACCTCAATTAAAGACACGTTTGCCATCAAGAAGACCATATTTTCCAATTCAGTTCTGGCATGAAACTGTGGAGTTTTGAGCTCCCCGGGCGAGAAAACGCTTAGTGCAATTAAATTCACAGTCAAAAGACGCTCAATTTGGCCGAGTGAGGAGCTCCCCCGGGCCGGTCAAACAGCTTTGATGCATTAAAATCCAGGTCAAAAGTCGCTCAATTTGGCGGAGAGGGAGCTCCTACACACAAAAATGTGCCATATCTGACCAAATACAGCAGGAAACCTCAATAAAAGCACGTTTGCCATCAAGAAGACCATATTTCCAATCAGTTCTGGCATGAAACTGTGAGTTTGAGCTCCCCGGGCCGAGAAACAGCTTAGTGCATTAATTCAGTCCAAAAGACGCTTCAATTTGGCGAGAGGAGCTCCCCGGCCGACAAACAGCTTAGTGCATTAAATCCAGTCAAAGACGTATCAAATTTGGCCGTGAAGAGGAGCTCCTACACACATAATGTGCCATATCTGACCAAATACAGCAGGAAACCTCAATATCAAGCACGTTTGCCATCAGAAGACCACTATTTCCATCTGTTCTGGCATGAAAAACTGGTTGAGTTTGAGCTCCCCAGGGCCCGAGAAAAAGAAGAGAGAACCAGCTGTAGTTTGCATTAAACTCCAGTCAAAAGCCGCTCAATTTGGCGAGAGGAGTTCCCCCGGGCCGACAAAACACAGCTTTGTGCATTAAATCAGTCAAAAGCGCTCAATTGGTCCGAAGAGGAGCTCCTACACCAAAATGTGGCCCCATATTGACCAATACATCAGAAACCTCAATAAAAGCACGTTGGCCATTCAAGAAGACCATTTTTTCAATCAGTTCTGGCATGAACTTGTGAGTTTTGAGCTCCCCGGGCCCGTAGAAACAGCTTAGTGCATTAAATCCAGTCAAAAGAGCTCAATTTGGCGAGAGGGGCTCCTACAGCACAAATGTGCCATATCTGACCAAATACAGAGAAACCTCAATAAAAGCACGTATTGCCATCAACAAAAAGGAAGATCATATTTTCCAATCAGTTCTGTGCATCATTGAAAACTGTTGAGTTTTGAGCTCCCCGGGCCGAGAAACAGCTTAGTGCTTTAAATCCAGTCAAAAGACGCTCAATTTGGCGAGGGGAGCTCCCCGGGCCGAGAAACAGCTTTGTGCATGAAATCAGTCAAAGACGCTCAATTGGCGAGAGGAGCTCCTACTCACAAAATGTGCCATATCCACTGACCAAATACAGCAGAAGAACCTCAATAAAAGCACGTTTGCCCATCAGAAGACCATATTTCCAATCAGTTCTGGCTGAACTGTGAGTTTGAGCTCCCCGGGGCCGAGGAAACAGCTTAGTGCATTAAATCCAGTCAAAGACGCTCAATTTTGGCGTGAGGAGTCCCGGCTGGCGAGAAACAGCTTAGTGCATTAAATCAGTCAAAGACGCTCAATTTGGCGAGAGGAGCTCCTAACACAAAATGAGACATATCGACCTAATACAGCAGAAACCTCAATAAAAGCACGTTTGCCATCAAGAAGACCATATTTCAATTCAGTTCTGGCATGAAACTGTGGTTTTTGAGCTCCCCGGGGCCGGAGAAACAGCCTAGTGCCATTAAATTCCTGTCAAAGACGCTCAATTTGGACACGAGTGGAGCTCCCCGGGTCCGAGAAAAACAGCTTTAGTGCATTAAATCCCAGTCATAAGACGCTCAATTTGGCGAGGACGAGGAGCTCTACACACAAATGTGCCATATCTGACCAAATACAGCAGAAAACCGCAATAAAAGCTGTTTGCCATCAAGGAAGACCATATTTCCAATCAGTTCTGGCATGAAACTGGTGAGTTTTGAGCTCCCCGGGCGAGATACAGCTAGTGGCATTAATTCCAGTTCAAAAAGTACGCTCCAATTTGGCGAGAGGGGCTCCTACACACAAAATGTGCCATATCTGACCAACTACAGCAGACAGAAGAAACCTCAATAAAGCACGTTTGCCATCAGAAGATACATATTCCAATCAAGTTTGGCTGAAAACTGTGAGTTTTGAAGCTCCCCGGGTCCGAGAAACAGATTTAGTGCATTAAATTCAGTCAAAAGTCGCTCAATTTGGCGAGGAGGAGCTCCGGGCCGGCGAGAAGACAGCTTAGTGCATTAAATCCAGTCAAAAGACGTCTCAAATTTGGCTGAGAGGAAGCTCCTACCAACAACCCAAACCAAAAAAAATGTGCATATCTGACCAAATCACAGCAGAAACCTCAATAAAAGCCCAAGTTTGCCATCAAGAAGACCTTATTTCCAATCAGTTATGCATGAAACTGTGAGTTTTTGAGCTCCCCGGGCCAGAGAAACAGCTTAGTGCATTACATCCAGTCAAAAGACGCTCAATTTGGCGGAGGAGCTCCCCGGGCCGAGAGAACAGCTTAGTGCATTAATCAGTCAAAAAGTACGCTCAAGTTTTGGGCGAGAGGAAGCTCTCTACAACCAAAAATGTGCCATATCTGACCAAATACAGCAGAAAACTCTCAATATAAGCACGTTTGCCATCAAGAAGGACCATATTTCCAATCAGTTCTGGCATGATATGAAACTGTGACTGAGTTTTGAGTCCCCGGCGAGAAGAAAATGTTAGTGCATTAAATCCAGTCAAAAGGACGCTCCAATTTGGCCGAGAGGCGTCCCCGGCCGAGAAACAGCTTAGTGCATTAAATCCAGCTCCAAATGACGATCATTTGGCCGAAGTGGAGCTCCTACACACAAAATGTGCCATATACTGACCAAAATACAGCAGAACCTCAATAAAAGCACGTTTTGCCATCAGAAGACCATATTTCCAATCAGTTCTGCATGAAATCTGTGAGTTTGAGTCCGGGCCGAGAGAGAAACAGCTTAGTGCATTAATCCAGTCAAAAAGCGCTCCAATTTGGCGAGGAGGAGTTCCCCGGGCCGACAAACAGCTTTCAGAGCATTAAATCCAGTCAAAAGACGCTCAATTTGGCGAGAGGAGCTCCTTACACACAAATTGTGCATATCTGACCAAATACAGCAGAAACCTCAATAAAAGCCACCGTTTGCCATCAAGTAAGACCATATTTCAATCAGTTCTGCTATGAAAATGTGAGTTTTGAGCCTCCCGGGTCCGTGAGAAGAAACAGCTTAGTGCATTAAATCCAGTCAAAAGACGCTCAATTTGGCGAGAGGAGCTCCTACAACAAATGTTGCCATATCTGCCCAAATACAGCAGAAACCTCAATAAAAGCACGGGTTTGCCATCAAGAAGACCATATTTCCAATCAGTTCTGGGCATGAAACTTTGAGTTTTGAGCTCCCGGGCCGAGAAAAAGCCTTAGTGCATTAAATCCATGTTCAAAAGACGCTCAATGTGGCGAGGAGGAGCTCCCGGGCCGACAAACAGCTTAGTGCATTAAATCAGTCAAAAGACGCGATCCTCAATTTGGCGAGAGGAGCTCCTACACACCAAAATGTGCCATATCTGACCTAATACAGCAGAAACCTCAATAAAAAGCACGTTTGCCATGAAGAAGGACCATATTTTCCAAATCAGTTCTGGCATGAAAACTGTGAGTTTTGGCCCGGGACCGATGAAAACAGCTTTAGTGCATTAAATCCAGTCCAAAGTCGCACAATTTGGCGAGAGGAGCTCCCCGGGTCAGCGAGGAAGAAACAGCTTAGTGCATTAAATCCAGTCAAAGACGCTCAATTTTGGCGAGAGGAGCTCCACAACAAAATGTGCCATATCTGACCAAATACAGCAGAAACCTCAATAAAAGCCGTTTGCCATCAAGAGACCATATTTCCAATTGTTCTGGCATGAAACTGTGACGTTTCTGAGCTCCCCGGGCCGAGGAACAACAGCTTAGTGGCATTAAATCAGTCAAAAGCACGCTCCAATTTGGCGGAGCGGAGCTCCCCGGGCAGACAAACAGCTTAGTGCATTAAATCCTGTCCATAAATGACGCTCAATTTGGCGAGGAGGAGCTCCCCGGGTCGCCGAGAAACGCTTAGTGCATTAAATCCGCAGTCAAAAGACGCTCCAATTTCGGCGAGAGGAGCTTACTACACACATAAAATGTTGCCATATCTGACCAAATACAGCAGAATCTCAATAAAAGGGCACGTTTGGCCATCAAGAAGACCATATTTCCAATCAGTTCTGGCATGAAACTGTGAGTTTTGAGCTCCCCGGGCCGGAAAAGAACAGCTTTAGTGCATTAATTCCAGTCAAAAAAAGACGGCTCAATTTGGCGAGGAGGAGCTCCCTGGGGCCTGCCAAACTGCTTTAGTGCATTAAATCCAGGTCATAAGACGCTTCCAATTTGGCGAGAGGAGCTCTACACACAAATGTGCCATATCTGACCAAATAAGCAGAAACCTCAATAAAAGCTACGTTTTCCATCTCACAGGAAGGAACCATTATTTCCATCAGTTCTGGCCATGAAAACTGTGAGTTTTGTGCCTCCCCGGGCCGGGAAGAACAGCTTAGTGCTTAAATCCAGTCAAAAGACGCTCAATTTGGGTGAGAGGAGCTCTACACACCTAAATGTGCCATATCTGACCAAATTACTGCAGAAACCTCAATATAAGCACGTTTGCCATCAAGAAGACCATATTTTCCAATCAGTTCTGGCGATGAAACTGTGGTTTTGAGCTCCAGGGGCCGGAAACAGCATAGTGCATTAAATCCAGTCAAAAAGACGCTCAAATTTGGCGAGAGGAGCTCATCCTGGCCCTCCTGTTGCCATCAAGGCAAACGTGGTATTATTGAGATTTCTGCTGTTACTTGGTCAGATATAGCACTTTTTGTGTGTCGGAGCTCGGGGAGTTCAAAACTCAACAGTTTCATGCCAGAAACGATTGGAAATATGATTTCTTGATGGCATAAGTGCTCTATATTGAGATTTTGCTGTATTTGGTCAGATATAGCACATTTGTCGTGTAGGGCTCCTCTCGCCAAAGATGAGAGTCTTTTTGACTGGATTTTAATGCACTAAGCTGTTTCTCAGCCTGGGCCACCTCAAAACTCTGTTCATGCCTGCACTGTATTGCAATGTTATAAAAAAATATATAAAAAAATAAAATGTTTTGGATGTTCTTGTTTTAAGACAAAAATCATTTATTTTTATAAAGCTGTTTGAAGACATTGTGTTTATTTTAACTACTTTAGACTTATTATTATCCCAGATTAGGTGTATTTCTTAAAGTTAACCTCAGTCAAGAGACCAAAATTATCTTCTTTAAGTAATTAAGCCTGTCCTCCAACAGAAACGACCAGGAAGGTCGTTTTTTGACAGCAGCTTTTTATACGATCTATACGTAACGTTACCCAAAACCCTTACCCCGAAAAACAGGAGCGCTTTGGTGTGTCGGGGTCGGACCTTGCCGGGATTCGTACTCGGTTCTTCTGTTCCGGGTGCGGGCGCCCTCCTTGACTCGCCACCACCACTGTTATATTGAAGTTGTGCTTTTCTTAATGCAGCTGTAACGCGACCAGAAACGCTCAAACTGGGCGTATGTCCACGTACGGGAACCTATCTGGGCGTTATTGAAATTGGAGGGATAGAAACGCTCTACTGGGTCGTATGTCGACCGTACGACCTACACGGGCGGTTTTATGATTTGGTAGGATATGGTGTAATCATTAAATAAGTGGGTTTCATTGCTTGTTATAGAAAAACTTACATTACTTAAATTAAGATTTTCTGTCTAGTTTTTAAGGCCCATTTTAGTCTGTCAGAGGCAAAGGACTTTGTGCTATTTTAAGAATTTTGTCTATTAAAAAAAAGTTAACCCCATTGGTCGGATTTTTGTGCTTGATGCAAGATAATTAATTGAATTTGAAGAATATTTTGTTATACTTTCTAGTAGGTCTGTTTTTACAGTGTAGCACAGCAGAGGAACATCATTAGTTGAAATCTTCAGCCCATATGTGGGCAGGTTAACCAGAACCTTTAACTCTATAAGCTTCTCAGCCTCCTTATTTTTTAACTTTTTAACCTCCATAATTTGATTTGAACAGAAATGTCAAAGTGTGCTGCAATACACAATTAATTTACAAATAAATAAAATTAATGAAGTCAGAATAGAGGTGGCAAAATTAAGTTTATTTACATTAATTTTTCTTATTCACAGACACAAGGTTCTCAAAATGTGGGGGAGATGGAGGACAGGTGGTTGTGCCAAATAAAGAAAGAAATATAAACAAATCTAGACGGATTCGCAGCAGGCAGGCTCAGAGCAGCAGAGCTAGACGTCTTGAAACTTCTTAGGCTGTCCGTATTATTGGACTACTCTACTCCTGATTGGAGAGCTCAGGATTAGAGGACCACTGAGGACCTGTCTATGTCTTGAAGGTTGGAATCGCCATGAAAGCAATTATGACCTGGAGACAAAAGGATGCAAAGTCAGACATGAGGGAAAACCAAACAAACAGGGCTCTTTATCCTGTCCTGGCACATTAATAGGCAACAACTCAGTGTTTTGAAAACTGCACATAATATTACCTATTTCTTTTTTCAGAGAGGTGACATGTAATAATAGTGTATTGTTCAAAAATAATATATATAAATTTTTTAAAGTAAGAAACTAAAATTAACAACAAAAATGAGCTGGTTTCCTTCAGTTTTAGTCTTTAAATGTAATTTAATTGGATTGATCTACCTAGTTTTTTTGACGTTATTTACCATTTGGATTGCTCTCTTGTTTTTTTATTTCTGCCTAGCAAAAAAAGAAAATCAGCTCGCTGTACCCATTCTTCTTTTTCATTTAAATTCGCAGCGAACAAAAAAAGAACTTACTTAAGTGCTTACTACAGGTTGGAGTCGGGAGATGGTGTATGAAAATAAGTTACGGATTCTTTTTTCGTTTCTTTTCTTTCTTTTTTTCCTCGTGGGCCGTCATCTTTTACTGTATTTATGAAATGTGCAGTCCGACTCCAATTTTCCTCCCACCAATACCTTTCTTTTCTATTTCACACGTCTGCTCACACGTTTTTTTTTAAAAACAAACTTTATTTTCACATTCGAGACCCCCCATTATACCAAAATAAACATGACATTAAACATTATGATCATCATACAGACATGAAACAACAGTGAGTACAGGGAGTGCATAACTAGATATCATACAAATACCAGAGCTTGACAAAAATTAATAAATAAAATAAAATAAAATTACAATGTCATAGGATGCATAAAATTAAATTTAATCAATAAAGAAACAGAAAATAAATAAGATAATATATGCAAAAATTGAGAGATTTTATTTCTAGTAATAATAAACCATAATATTTTCCATTAAGCCGGATTTCTTGAAAGCTATCTTGTTTTTACATATTTTACAGACAGATTCATAAAAGATTATTAAGTTCCACATAAAACAAAGTTTCATTTGGATAGCCTGGAGAAAATCTAGCTTTATGGATGGACCTTCAGGTCCTTCCTAAATCTGTTAATGAATTCATTACAGGGATAATCTGCTCTCATGTTGATACCGTTTTATACAGTCTATGGTTGATACGTCCGTTGTTTGGTCTCTCGGGTGGACGTTTTTGTTTGTATGACTGGATATGCAGCATTTTCTTTTTGCATTTGTTTTCTTATTTGCAGCGGTTTCTGTATGTTGCAGCGCGTTTCTGTATTGGCAGCGTTTTCCTTTTGCATCTTGTTTTCCTATATGCAGCAATTTCTGTATTTGCAGCTCGTTTCTGTTTTATGCAGGCGCGGGTTTCTGTATTTGCAGCGTTTTCATTTCTGCATCAGTTTTCTTATATGGAGCGCGTTGCTGAATTTGCAGCGCCTGTCGTTATATGCAGGCGGTTTTGTACTTGTCGAGCCACGTAGGCTTACTGCCATCTTGTGGCGGACAATAGACATTTTATAGATGAAACTCATGAATCCCTGAGTTTGTTGCAGTATCTCTGAGTCGTGTTCCTTGAAAATCTGGTTAAAATTTACATATTTATTTCAGAGAGGAAATGCTGCCCAGAGTGATGTGTAAATAGTGTATTATTCATAATATTTTTTAAAAAAAGTAAGGAAGAACCAAAATAACACCAAATTTGAGCCCGCTTTCCGTCCAGTTTTATCTTTTAAATGTAATTTATCTATTCATCTATCTATTTATTATCATTCACTAGCGCCAAGTCCTTTGTTTAAACTGGCAGAGGTGCTCACTTTAGGGGATACTCCCCTTGTGGCGAAAAGGGACAAAACTCTGGGATTCTGATTTTTCATCTGTAAAATCGTCTGAGTATCCCTCTGATAACTGATTAAACATTACATATTTATTTCAGAGAGGAAATGGGGGCCCAATGATGTGTATGTTGAGCGTTGCTCATTTAGGGGATATACCCCTTGTGGCAAAAGGAATGCAGGAACACGAAGACAATCACTATTTTGTTGATACTACAATTAAATGAATTAAATAGGCAATTACATTAAATAAAAATATGGGGGTGGCTCTTTTATATACGAACCTTTTTGTATTTATGAATTTCTTGTACTATGACCGCATCTTCACACTCTGTCATGCTCTCCCATACCTGTCGCTGCCTCAATATGGCTCCCCTCCCCCCCATAAGCTTTCTCTGTAACGAGCCTGTATACTTTCTGTCTACTTATTACCCAGTTTGCTTACCTGAAAATAGAAAAGATGAAACAGTTACATCATATTTTGACACTCTCTGGTCCAACTCAGCGCAAGCGCCTTTGTTTACAATGGTGTAGAGGTGCTCCACTTTAGGGGATACTCCTCCTTGTGGCCGAAAAGGGGCAACAACACCTATTTTTGTATGCCGACTGTTTTTAAATGCAGAACTCGGAGCACAATCCACTATTTTTAATATACACCAAAAAATATGTATTTTGGCTGGCAGGACATTTTTAAGCTTTGGAACATTTTTATGTTTTATATTGCTATAATTGAAATAAAATTACAATTAATAAAATATGGCGGTGTTTTTTTTTTATATGATCCTTTTGTATTTTATGAAGCTTCTTGTCCTATGAACTCATCTTAACACTCTGCGCGCTCTTCTCTTACCTTCGTTGCCTCCGCTGTTGGCTCTCCAAGCTCTATGTCAGCCGTGTCTGGAAAGCGCCAGGCTGTACGCGGTGAATGAACGCAACAATATTACCATCATCCTGTGTACCAGGCTCCTTCAAAATAAGGTTCCTCCAATTTCAAAACAAATGCTGTCATTTTGTGTTATTATAATTTCCAATCCATTTTCCTTGACTCAGGTATTATACATACTCATCATAAAAAATGCATATATCATTACTAAAACATAACAATTCACCATGAGTCAAATTTGCATCATGTCTGTACAATGTGACTTGTTTGTATTTTAGGTTTTTATACCTACATGAATTTGTATCTTTTGAAAAAACCCTCTTGTTACATCTATGAAGTTGTTATTTTTAACTTTATATTGTACATTATGGTTTATTTATTTTAGCATCAATTTGTATGTACAAATGATGCTAAAAATAAATAAACAATTTACTTTCATTTATTTTTGTACAAATGTGCTTGTTTGTTTATTTATTGTAAATTGGAGGGATCCTGTGTTACATCTTCATCCATATTTTAACTCCTTAGGCGTTAGGAAGATGGATGTTGCAGTGGTTAGGATTTAGTTTCAATCAAAGGAATAAACTTATGTGTTACAACTGTAAGCCACAGTACTCAGACTCGGCTGGAGACACACTGGACCATCACTATGATATGGTATTAATCACTTGTATCAACACAGATCATAGGAACATTAAAGTGGACACTTGCAAGGTACATCTGACATTAGTGTTATTAAAGTAGTCCCATGTTCGTTCCTCAAAAGTAATTGTGTTGTGGGTGCATCACTGTCGCAGACATCATACCTGAGGTTATCAAAAAGCAGTTACTTTAGGCTCAGGTCAGGAGAATCGTCAAAAAATAGGAATAGTTCCTGATAACCATGATCACATGAACAATAAATTTGGGCACTCCATGGTTTTTTTAAAATGACACCCAAAATATGTTTAAAGGCCCATACAGTAGTTCTTATGAACACAGAACAGACTTTTTTTGTAAGGCGAAAAAACAATGTTCGCATGAAATCACGAAATCCTCTCCATATGTAACATCCATAAAAACAAAACAAGCATGAATATTCCCAAAATATGAGACATTGAATCTACATCAGATTTTTTAGTAAAAAAAACATTTAAAGGGGGCTCCCACAGAGGTATAGAGAAGGGAGGGAACCAGACCATCTACAGGAGTGCAAGGGGGTCCGGTTAGCAAGAAGAGAAATCGAATGCCGACGGCCAAAGTCATGTGCCAAATAGGTCTGAGTTAAACAAAAATTATTTGTTAACATTTATTTAATGGCCATATAGTATAGGCTTCTGTTTTTGATAAACAACAATAATGATAAAACTGTGAAGTTTTTGATTTTTGCTATCTGAAATTGGTGCTATAAAATTCTCCATGCACAATAGGTTGGAGTCAAAACAACTAATTAAAAATTTATTTGAATCAGAGCCTGCCTATAAGCTTCTGTTTTGTTTTTTAAATATAAATACATCTCAATTACTGCTATAAACTTTTACACTTTTGCATTTACACTTAGTGCTGAAAAGTTCTCCGTACCAATAGGTCTGGGGTCAAGTAATCGTTTAGGATTTCTTTAAATCAGAACATTATATAAGTTTCTGTTTTTTATACATCCACCAGAATGATTATTGTGAAATTTATTAATTTTATGCATCCAAAATTGGTGCTAAAAAAATTTCTGTGCTCAATAGGTCTGAAGTCAAATGATTATATTGTCAAAATTAAGAAGCTGGCCATATGAGGCCTGGTCTACTGAAATGATCATCAAACTCGGTCTAAAATGGTCTTAGAGTACCATCTAGAGGACAAAATTGAGAACAACAATCTGGCTGACTCACTTCAAATCTGGCACCTATTATGTGGAGCCTCATTAGTTATGCTTAACTTAAGCCTGTACCAGTACAGCTCAGGTGGAAGTTAAATTTATGGCCCTGGGCCTCAATAGTCGTCTCTGGGACATGTACTGTCTACTGGTCCACCGTTTATCGGATGAGGGAAGCCCCTCCTTGATGAGCTCCATCAATGTTTCGAGTGCGTGAAGTACCGACCAATATAAAAACTTTACTGATGATGAATCCTGAAGTTCTGTGGTTCAAACACTACAGATAAAAATATCGGTCTTTCTAAAGTCCAAACTGACAACTCTGGTCTCCTCCACAAAACGTTTGTGACTGCGCTGCATTATTGTAGGTCATGATGAAGAGTCCAGACGCTGTCTCTCCTCTTCATCTCCTCAGTGTGTGTTGGTGCGCGGTTTGCAGTCTGCTGTGGTCTAAAACATCCTCACTAATGTAAACTGTCAGAGTGACACTGATGTAAATGATCCTGCTGCATTAATACAAAAACATGAATATCCCACATCGTTTCATCATTATATAGACTGAGCTGAATATAGGTGAGGATTTTTCTCATCAGAGGACAATATTTTATTAAAGAAATAAACTATTATTAACAACAATAATAAATAAATGCATATCAATGGTAACCTTTTCCTAAAATACTGTTTTTAATTTTGTGTTACATTGTTTGGAGAAAGATCCGTTACACAGCTTCAAAATTACTTGAAAGGTTTTTTATTTTTTTACTACGATTTGCGCAATAAATGTTCTTAAAATGGCATTCTATATATTATCTATATATTTTGAAGTGTGTTTATTCTGCTGCAATGTATCTGCTATGTGAGTATGTTCAGAGAAACAGTCATTTTGACATATATATACAGAAGAAAAGAATATATCGCAATATATATCGTTACCGCACACGCTTCAAATTATACCGCAATATAAATTTTAGGCCATATCGCCCAGCCCTAGGGGGGAGAGAGGGGGAGAGAGAAAAGGAGGAGTGAGGAAAAGAAGAGGGCACAGGAGAAAGAGATAGAGGGGAGAGAAGAGTGGAGGGCCTGCTCCCGTCTGCATCCTGCTGCTGCTCAGGCAACCAGTCGCATCTCTGGTCCGTCAAGGTGGCTGTAGTGCGTGTTTTCAGGCTAAAGTCAGGGTCCGTGGAGCGGGGTCCTCTTGTTGCACACTTGAATAAACAGTCAGTGTGAATGTTGATTTTCTTCTTTTACTTTCATTCTGAAAATATACAGATGAAACAGTACATCATATTGAGACA
>JAWZSL010000338.1:0-20827 GCA_034769285.1 Lutjanus argentimaculatus | reverse complement strand
CGCCTGTCAATCTCTCTCAATCTCTCTCAGTAAGCCTTCGTGAATCATTCGAAACAGAAGACAAGTCCGTTAAGCTGGAGGCCTCTATTTATAGATTCACCTGAGCGCGCATCCAAAATTCAATTCAACCAATCAGGAGCGCTGTAACGGAGGGGGTGGGGCAGCAGGTGCACACAAAGCTGGCGCAGACATACTGGATACACTTCCTTTAGCGGAAGTTGTCAAAATAAATGTCATCTTGCGGTTATATGAACAAGGATATTTATTTTGAAAAAAATGCTGATTTAATTGTAAATGACCAAACTTGAAGTTATTTAACATATTAAAAAGTAACAAGTGAGTAAGTAAAGACAAGAACAACAAAAAATAAAAAATAAAATAAAATAAACAAAAACGGAAAATGAGTGTCATGATATTGTAACATCTTAACAAATATTTCAATATTACTGAATACTGTTAAAATACATATAAAATAGAACATTTAATTGTGACTTTTAATTCTGTGCTGTGTATTATTAAATTTTTCCAAAGACATATCAGACATATAATACTGAACAAAATGTTTTCTTGTACACTGACACTTCTGTACAAAGACAGGGTACAGGTAATCCCAGAAGTATCAAACAGGTTTGCACTCCCATTAAAGGTCACTGATGACTCATTTTTAGACTGCAGTATTGGTATTACCTCTAATTTTTAATATCACAATTTCAATATGTTTGGCCAGAATAAATTACTTGGTTACCAATGATCAGGTTCACTTTGGTCAATGGGGTCACAGCCGCCTGACACCCCAAGTGGCGTGGGGTGCGAGGGCCCGTTCAACGCTGCTTGCAGCTTTAATTCATATTATTATTATTTTTATTCTTCCACGGGTAAAAGTGGTGCTGCAGGCTAAACCGTGCAAGGGAGGGCGGTGCAATTTGGAGGGTTGGTCCAGACCCCTGCACAGACCTCAGGCGCAAAAAATGAAATATGTCCGCCAGCAGGTGGCGCTATAACCAAGGGAAACATGTTTTGGCCTATAACTCCCACACCGTATGACGCACATTCAAAAGCCTCATATCGACAGATTCCCTGAGTAGCCCTGAATCACCTGGGGTAGGCCACGCCCATTTCCGCCTATAATTTTTTTTCAGGAAATCGCAAAAACTCAAAAACCTAGTTTTCCTAACTCCTCCTTCGGGTTTCGTCCAAACACTGTCAAATTTGCCACGTACGGTCTTCACAGGGATCTGATCTAAAGACAACAAAAGAATTTCGTTCTGTCAAAGTATGCGCAAATTATTAACGAATAAATTTTTCCAGCTAGCTATAATAACGCGAACAGTTGCATAATTCGGTCAAAGTAAATGCTAATGACACCAAATCTGAGATCCTTGGTTGCCATGTGACTGTGAGGCTAGGAGCCAAATTTGGCTGATTTCAGCCAATAGGGGGCGCTGCAAATATGCCAACGTTATATCTCTTAAATGGCAACAACGACTTTTACGAAATTTGGTGGGTATGACGCTGGGTCACTCCTCAGGCCACACCTTGAAGGTAATCCCGACTGGTCAAAGTGGGCGTGGCTTATTACGACATAAACAACAAACATTTATTTTAGCTCAAGTATTACGCTGAGGGCTGTGAAATTTACAGGGTATATATAGAATAGGACACAGACCACGCTTACCAAAAATTGGGCGTCTACTCCACTAGGTGGCGCTGTAATGGATGCAAACGCATTTTGGCCTGTAACTTCCAACTTTTTAATCACATCTTAATAAACTTTATATCCACGTGTTCCCTGAATAGAGCCGCATCTTTTGACATAGGCCACGCCCACTCCCAAAGCATATTTCTCTTTGTAAGTCGCTACACGTCTAAAACCTACTTTTTCGAACTCCTCCTAGGATTTACGTTCCATCCACACGACACTTTGCACACACAATCTCCAGACGTGCCTGATCAAAAGTTTTCAAAAGAATTTTGCTACTCCAAAAAAATGCGGTACTTATAAATAAACAATTCTTTTTGCTAGCTAAAAAACACATACTCTTGCATATTTTTGTCAAAGTAAAAGCTATCGACATGAAACTCAAAACACTTGTTTCAGAGGTCAACCACAGGCTCTGTACCAAATTTGGTGCAAATTGCTCAAAAGGGGACGCTATAAACGCAGAAAAATCAAGCGATACAAAAGTTGCTCAGATTCGCACGAAATTCGGCGAGCGCCATGTGCAGTCGCTCCCTAAGCCACCTGTAAAGTTTAGTCATGTTTGGTCAAAGTGGGCGTGACTTCTTACAACAAACATATTCAGCCTTTCACACTGCTCTTCCCATTACAATAAGAGCAATGGAGAGAGAGAGAGGGCAGCCTTGCTCGACCCAGTGTTCGATAGCAGATCTAGGCGGTGTGCCTCGCGGTGATGAAACGGAGCCGTTCGCATTGCATGGGCTCCGCGACGCACAGCGGCCGAGTCGCGCGGGAGGCTTGGCCCCCGTTCATAACTGCTTGCAGTTCTAGTTAGGGGGCCAAGCCCGCGGGGCCTGGGGGACGCGTATGCACAAGCATACGCGTCCCCCAGGCCCCGCGGTGCTGGGAACCCTATTGTTTTTGTTCAGATTTTTATTCTTATTATTATTTTTATACTTCCACGGGTAAAAGTGGTGCTGCAGGCTAAACCGTGCAAGGGAGGGTGGTGCAATTTGGAGGGTTGGTCCAGACCCCTGCACGGACCTCAGCCGCAAAAAATGACATATGTCTGCCAGCAGGTGGCGCTATAACCAAGGGAAACACGTTTTGGCCTATAACTCCCACACCGTATGTCACACATTCAAAAGCCTCATATCCACAGATTTCCTGAATAGCCCTGAATCACCTGGGCTAGGCCACGCCCATTTCCGCCTATAATTTTTTTTTCAGGAAATCGCAAAAACTCGAAAAAATACTTTTTCTAACTCCTCCTTGGGGTTTGGTCCAATCCGTGTGAAATTCGGCACGTATGTTCGTCAGCTAGACATTATCTAAAGTTATCAAAAGAATTTTGTTCGGTCAAAATATGTACAAATTATTGACGAATAAATTTTTCTAGCTAGTTATAAAAACGCGAACAGTTGCATATCTAGGTCAAAATAAATGCTAACGACACCAATTCTGAGATCATTGGTTGGCATGTGACTGTGGGGATAGGAGCCAAATTTGGTTAATGTTGACCACTAGGGGGCGCTGCAAATATGGCACCGTTATATCTCTTAAACGCCAACACCGATTTTTACCAAATTTGGTGGGTATGATGCTGGGTCACTCCTGAGGCCATGTCTTGAAGGTAATCACGACTGGTCAAAGTGGGCGTGGCTTATTACGACATAAACAACAACCATTTGTTTCAGCTCAAGTATTATGCTGAGGGCTGTGAAATTCACAGGGTATATATAGATTAGGACACAGACCACCCATACCAAAAATTGTGCGTCTACTCCACTAGGTGGCGCTGTAATGGACGCAAACGCATTTTGGCCAGTAACTTCCACATTTTTAATCACATCTTCATAAACTTTATATCCACGTCATCCCTAAATAGAGCCGCATCTTTTGAAATAGGCCACGCCCACTCCCACAGCAGATTTCTCTTTGTAAGTCGTTACATGTCAAAAACTTACTTTTTTTAACTCCCTCTAGGGTTTATGCTCCATCTGCACGAAACTTTGCACACACAATCTCCAGACTAGCCCGATGAAAAGTTATCAAAAGAATTTAGCTACTCCAAAAAACGCGGGTACTTATAAATAAGCAATTATTTCTGCTAGCTAAAAAAGACATACCATTGCATAATTTCGTAAAGGTAAAAGCTATCAACATGAAACTCAAGTCACTTCTTTCCGAGGTCAACCAGCGGCTCTGTACCAAATTTGGTGCAAATTGGGCAACAGGGGGCGCTACAAACAGAGAAACATTAAGCGACAAAAAAGTTGCTCGGATTCGCACGAAATTTGGCGAGCGCGATCTGGTGTCCCTCCCGAGCCGGGCCGTAAAGTTTAGTGATGTTTGGTCAAAGTGGGCGTGACTTGTTACAAAAAACATATTCTGCCTTTGACACTTGCAGTGCTCTTCCCATTGCAATAAGAGGAACGGAGAGAGAGGGCAGCCTTGTTCGACCTCACGTTCGATAGCAGATCTTGGCGGTGTGCCTCCTGGTAACAAAATAGAGCCGTTTGCGTTAAGTGGGCTCCGCGACGCCCGGGGTCCGAATCGCGCGGGAGGCTTGGCCCCCGTTCATAACTGCTTGCAGTTCTAGTTCTTATTAGGGGGCCAAGCCCGCGGGGCCTGGGGGACGCGTATGCAAGCATACGCGTTTCCCAGGACCAGCGGTGCTGGGAACCCTATTGTTTTTGTTCGGATTTTTATTTTTTTTTTTTTTCTCTATTATTATTTTTATTTTTCCCCCAGTAAAAGTGGTACTGCAGCCTAAACCGTGCAAGGGAGGGCGGTGCAATTTGGAGGATTGGTCCAGACCCCTGCAGGGACCTCAGACGCAAAAATTGATATATGTCTGCCAGCAGGTGGCGCTATAACCAAGGAAAACACCTTTTGGCCCATAACTCCCACACCATATGTCGCACATTCAAAATCCTCATATCACCAGATTCTCTGAGTTGCCCTGAATCTCCTGGGCTAGGCCACGCCCATTTCCGCCTATAATTTTTTTTCAGGAAATCGCAAAAACTCGAAAACCTACTTTTTCGAACTCCTCCTTGGGGTTTGGTCCAATCAGTGTGAAATTTGGCACGTACAGTCTTCGGATGGACCTGACCTAAAGTTATCAAAGGAATTTTGTTCCGTCAAAATATGCGCAAATTATTAACGAATAAAAATTTCTAGCTAGCTATAAAAACAAGAACAGTTGCATATCTCGGTCAAAATAAAAGCTAATGACACCAAGTCAAAGATCTTTGGTTTTGCCATGTGACTGTGGGGGTATGAGCCAAATTTGGCCAATGTTGGCCACTAGGGGCCGCTACAAATATGGGAAGGTTATATCTCTTAAATGCCAATACCGATTTTTACCAAATTTGGTGGGCATGATGCTGGGTCACTCCTGAGGCGAAATCTTGAAGGTAATCACGACTGGTCAAAGTGGGCGTGGCTTATTACGAGATAAAACAACAAACATTTATATCAGCTCAAATATTATGCTGAGGGCTGTGAAATTTACAAAATATAGATAGAATAGGACACAGGCCACCCATACCAAAAATTGTGCGTCTACTCCACTAGGTGGCGCTGTAATGGACGCAAACGCATTTTGGCCAGTAACTTCCACATTTTTAATCACATCTTCATAAACTTTATATCCACGTGTTCCCTGAATAGGTCCGCATCTTCTGACATAGGCCACGCCCACTCCCAATGCATATTTCACTTTGTAAGTCGCTACACGTCAAAAACCTACTTTTTTCGAACTCCTCCTAGGGTTTACGCTCCATCTGCACGAAACTTTGCACACACAATCTTCACACTTGCCTGATTAAAAGTTATCAAAAGAATTTTGCTACTCCAAAAAATGCGCTACTTATAAATAAACATTTTTTTCCACTAGCTAAAGAACACATATCGTTGCATATTTCTGTCAAAATAAAAGCTATCGACATGAAACTCAATCCACACATTTTAGAGGTCAACCAGAAGCTCTGTGCCAAATTTGGCCCAAATTGGCTGATAGGAGGCGCTATAAAACTGAGAAAAATCAAGCGATACAAAAGTTGCTCAGATTCGCACGAAATTCGACGAGCGCCATGTGGAGTCACTCCCGAGGCAGCCTGTAAAGTATTAGTGATGTTTGGTCAAATTGGGCGTGACTTCTTACAGCAAACATATTCAGCCTTTCACACTGCTCTTCCCATTACAATAAGAGCAACGGAGAGAGAGAGAGGGCAGTCTTGCTCAACCCAGTGTTCGATAGCAGATCTTGGCGGTGTGCCTCCAGGTGACGAAACACAGCCGTTCGTGTTGCGTGGGCTCCGCGACGCTCAGGGGCCGAGTTGCGCGGGAGGCTTGGCCCCCGTTCATAACTGCTTGCAGTTCTAGTTATTAGGGGGCCAAGCCCGCGGGGGCTGGGGAACGCGACTGCAAAGCAGACGCGTTTCCCAGCACCAGCGGTGCTGGGAACCCTATTGTAATTGTTCAGATTTTTATAGTTCACTATTATATATTTTTATTTTTCCACGGCTAAAAGTGGTGCTGCAGCCTAAACCGTGCATGGGAGGACGGTGCAATTTGGAAGGTTGGTCCAGACCCCTGCAGGGACCTCAGGCGCAAAAATTCACATATGTCTGCCAGCAGGGGGCACTATAACCAAGAAAAACACGTTTTGGCCTATAACTCCCACACCGTATGTCGCACATTCAAAAGCCTCATATCCACAGATTCCCTGAATATCCCTGAATCACCTGAGCTAGGCCACGCCCATTTCCGCCTAGAATTTTTTTCCCGCAAAATCGCGAAAATTGCAAAACCTACTTTTTTGAACTCCTCCTTGGGCTTTGGTCCGATCTGTGTGAAATTTGGCACATACACTCTTCCGATGGACCTGATCTAAAGTTATCAGAAGAATTTTGCTCCGTCAAAGTATGCGCAAATTATTAACGAAAACATTTTTCAAGCTAGCTATAAAAACGCGAACAATTGCATATCTTGGTCAAAATAAATGCTAACGACACCAAGTCTGAGATACTTGCTTAGAATGTCACTGTGAGTGGGGCAGCAAAATTTGGCTAATGTTGGCCACTAGGGGGCGCTGCAAATATGGGACATTTATATCTCTTAAACGGCAACACCGATTTCTACCAAATTTGGTGGGCATGATGCTGGATCACTCCTGAGGCCATATCTTCAAGGTAATCACGATTGGTCAAAGTGGGCGTGGCTTATTACCAGATAAACAACAAACATTTATTTCAGCTCAAAAATTATGCTGAGGGCTGTGAAATTTACAGGGTCTATATGGAATAGGACACAGACCACCCATACCAAAAATTATGCCTTTACTCCACTAGGTGGCGCAGTAATGGATGCAAACGCGTTTTGGCCTGTAACTTCCACATTTTGATCACATTTTCATAAACTTTATATCCACGTGTTCCCTACATAGAGCCGAATCTTTTGACATAGGCCACGCCCACTTCCACAACATATTTCTCTTTCTAATTCGCTACACGTCAAAAACCTACTTTTTCGAACTCCTCCTAGGGTTTACGCTCCATCTGCACGAAACTTTGCACATACAGTCTCCAGATGGCCCTGATCAAAAGTTATCAAAAGAATTTTGCTACGCAAAAAAATGCACTACTTATAAATAAACATTTTTTTCTGCTAGCTAAAAAAACACATACTGTTGCAGATTTTTGTCAAAATAAAAGCTATCAATTTGAAACTCAACTTACTTATTACCGAGGTCAACCACAGGCTCTGTACCAAATTTGGTGCAAATTGGCCAAAAGGGGGCGCTACAAACACTGTAATATCAAGCGACACAAAAGTTGCTCGGATCCGCACGAAATTCGGGAGCGTGATCTGAAGTCACTCCCAAGGCCAGCCGTAAAGTTTTGTTATGTTTGGTCAAAGTGGGCGTGACGTCTTACAACAAACATATTCAGCAATAATACAGAGGAGCTCTGCCCATTACAATAAAAGGAATGGAGAGAGAGGGCAGCCTTGTTTGAGCCCACATTCGACAGCAAATCTTGGCGATGTACCTCATGATACCGAAATAGAGCCATTGGCGTTACATGGGCTCCGCTACGCGCGGGGGCCGAGTCGCACGGGGAGGCTTGGCCCCCTTTCATAACTGCTTGCAGTTCTAGTTATTTTTATTTTTCCGTTGGTAAAAGTGGTGCTGCAGGCTAAACCGTGCAAGGGAGGGCGGTGCACTTTGGAGGGTTGGTCCAGACCCCTGCACGTACCTCAGGCGCAAAAATTCACATATGTCCGCCAGCAGGTGGCGCTGTAACCAAGGGAAACACCTTTTGCCCTATAAACTCCCACACCGTATGACGCACATTCAAAAGCCTCATATCGACAGATTCCCTCAATTGCCCTGATTCACCTGGGCTAGGCCACGCCCATTTCCGCCTATAATTTTTTTTCAGCAAATCCCAAAAACTGGAAAACCTACTTTTCCGAACTCCTCCTTGGGGTTTTGTCCGATCAGTGTGAAATTTGGCACGTAAGGTCTTTGGATGGACCTGACCCAAAGTTATCAAAAGAATTTTGTTCGGTCAAAATATACGCAAATTATTAACGAATACAATTTTCTAGCTAGCTATAAAAATGCGTACAGTTGCATATCTCAGTCAAAATAAATGATAACGAAACCAAATCTGAGAATCTTGGTTGGCATGTGACTGTGGGGGTATGAGCCAAATTTGGTTGACGTTGGCCACTAGGGGGCGCTGCAAATAGGGGAACGTTATATCTCTTAAACGCCAACACCGATTATTGCGAAATTCGGTGGATATGACGCTGGGCCACTCCTGAGGCCATATCTTTAAGGTAATCCCGACTGGTCAAAGTGGGCGTGGCTTATTACGAGATAAACAACAAACATTTATTTCAGCTCAAGTATTATGCTGAGGACTGTCAAATTTACATGGTATATATAGAATAGGACACAGACCACCCACACCAAAAACTGTGCGTCTACTCCACTAGGTGGCGCCGTAACGGCCGCAAATGCATATTGGCCTGTAACTTCCACATTTTAAATCACATGTAGATAAACTTTATATCCAAGTCTTCCCTAAATAGCGCCACATCTTCTGACATAGGCCACGCCCACTCCCACAGCATATTTCTCTTTGGAAGTCGCTACATGTCAAAAACCTACTTTTTCAAACTCCTCCTAGGATTTACGCTCCATCTGCATTAAACTTTGCACACACAATCTCCAGGCATGCCTGATCAAAAGTTATCAAAAGAATTTTGCTACTCCAAAAAACGCGGTACTTATAAATAAACATTTTTTTCTGCTAGCTAAAAAACGCATACAATTGCATATTTTTGTCAAAATAAAAGCTATCAACATGAAACTCAAGTCACTTGTTTCAGAGGTCAACCAGAGGCTCTGTACCAAATTTGGTGCAAATTGAGCAACAGGGGGCGCTATAAACAGAGAAACATTAAGCGACAAAAAAGTTGCTCAGATTCGCACGAAATTTGGCAAGTGCGATCTAGAGTCCCTCCACAGCCGGGCCGTAAAGTTTAGTGATGTTTGGTCAAAGCGGCCATGACTTGTAACAACAAACGTATTCTGCCTTTGACACTTGCACTGCTCTTCCCATTGCAATAAGAGGAATGGAGAGAGAGGGCAGCCTTCTTCGACCCCAGGTTCCATAGCAGATCTTGGCGGTGTGCCTCCTGGTAACACAATAGAGCCGTTTGCGTTACATGGGCTCCGCGACGCTCGGGGGCCGAGTCGCGCGGGAGGCTTGGCCCCCGTTGATAACTGCTTGCAGTTCTAGTTAGGGGGCCAAGCCCGCGGGGCTGGGGAACGCGTATGCAAGGCATACGCGTTTCCCAGCACCAGCGGTGCTGGGAACCCTATTGTTTTCGTTCCGATTTTTATTAGGGGGCCAAGCCCTCGGGGCCTGGGGGACGCGTATGCACAAGCATACGCGTTTCCCAGGACCAGCGGTGCTGGGAACCCTATTGTTTTTGTCTGATTTTTATTATTATTCACTATTATTATTTTTATTCTTCCACGGGTAAAAGTGGTGCTGCAGGCTAAACCGTGCAAGGGAGGGCGGTGCAATTTGGAGGGTTGGTCCAGACCCCTGCACGTACCTCAGGCGCAACAATTGACATATGTCCGCCAGCAGGTGGCGCTATGACCAAGGGAAACACGTTTTTGGCCTATAACTCCCAAACCATTTGGCGCACATTCAAAAGCCTCATATCCCCAGATTCCCTGAATTGCCCTGAATCACGTGGGCTAGGCCACGCCCATTTCCGCCTATAATTTTTTTTCAGGAAATTGCGAAAAACTCGAAAAACTACTTTTTCGAACTCCTCCCTGGGGTTTGGTCCGATCGGTGTGAAATTTGGCACATATGTTCGTCAGCTGGACCTCATCTAAAGTTATCAAAAGAATTTTGTTCGTTCAAAATATGCGCAAATTCTTAAAGAAAAAAATTTTCTAGCTAGCTATAAAAAACACAAACAGTTGCATAACTCGCTTAAACTAAATGCTAACGACACCAATTCTGAGATCCTAGGTTGGCCTGTGACTGTGGGGGTATGAGCCAAATTTGGCTAATGTTGGCCACTAGGGGGCGCTGCAAATATGGGACCGGTATATCTCTTAAACGGCAACACCGATTTTTACCAAATTTGGGGGGTATCATGCTGGATCACTCCTGAGGCCATATCTTGAAGGTAATCCCGAATGGTCAAAGTGGGCGTGGCTTATTACGACACAAAAAACAAACATTTATTTCAGCTCAAGTATTATGCTGAGGGCTGTGAAATTTACAGGGTACATATAGAATATGACACAGACCGCCCAAACCAAAAACTGTGCGTCTACTCCACTAGGTGGCGCTGTAAACAGACGCAAACGCATTTTGGCCTGTAACTTCCACATTTTTAATTACATCTTCATAAACTTTATATCCACGTGTTCCCTAAATAGATCCGCATCTTCTGACATAGGCCACGCCCACTCCCACAGCATGTTTCTAGTCGTAAATCGCTACACGTCAAAAACCTACTTTTCGAACTCCTCCTAGGTTGTACGCTACATCTGCACGAAACTTTGCCCACTCAACCTACAGACTTGCCTGATCAAAAGTTATCAAAAGAATTTTGCTACTCCAAAAAACGCAGTACTTATAAATAAACATTTTTTGCCACTAGCTAAAAAACACATACCGTTGCATATCTTTGTCAAAGTAAAAGCTATCAACATGAAACTCAGTCAAGACGTTTCTGAGGTCAACCAGAGGCACTGTGCCAAATTTGGCGCAAATTGACCGATTGGGGGCGCTATAAAAAGAGAAATATCAAGTGACATAAAAGTTCATCGGATTTGCACGAAATTTGGTGAGCTTGATGTGGAGTCCCTCCCGAGGCCAGCTGTAAAGTTATGTACTGTTTGGTCAAAGTGGGCGTGACTTGTTACAACAAACATGTTCAGCAATAATACAGAGCTTCCAGTGCTCTTCCCATTACAATGAGGAATGGAGAGAGAGGGAAGCCTTGTTTGAACACACGTTGGACAGCAAGTCTCAGGACGTGCCTCCCGGTCACGAAACAGAGCCGTTTGCGTTGCGTGGGCTCCGCGACGCCTGGGGCCGAGTCGCGCGGGAGGCTTGGCCCCCGTTCATAACTGCTTGCAGTTCTAGTTTTTATTATTTCTTTTATTTCTTCCGTTGATAAAAGTGGTACTGCAGGCTAAACCGTACAAGGGAGGGCGGTGCAATTTGGAGGATTGGTCCAGACCCCTGCACGTACCTCAGGCGCAAAAATTGACATATGTCTGCCAGCAGGTGGCGCTATAACCAAGGGAAACACGTTTTGGCCTATAACTCCCAAATCCTTTGGCGCACATTCAAAAGCCTCATATCCACAGATTCCCTCAATTGCCCTGAATCACCCTGGGCTAGGCCACGCCCATTTCCGCCTAGAATTTTTTTTCAGGAAATCGCTAAAATTCGAAAACCTACTTTTTCGAACTCCTCCTTGGGGTTTGGTCCGATCACTGTGAAATTTGGTATGTCCATTCGTAAGCTGGACCTAATCTAAAGTTATCAAAACAGTTTTGGTTGGTCAAAATATGCGCAAATTATTAAACGAATAAAATTTTATAGCTAGCTAGAAAAATGCGAACAGTTGCATATCTTGGTCAAAATAAATGCTAACGACACCAAATCCGAGATCCTTGGTTGTCATGTGACTGTGGGGGTGTGAGCCAAGTTTGGTTAACTTTGCCCACTAGGGGGCGCTGCAAATATGCCAACGTTATATCTCTTAAACGGCAACACCGATTTTTACCAAATTTGGTGGGCATGATGCTGGGTCACTCCTGAGGCCATATCTTGATGATAATCACGACTGGTCAAAGTGGGCGTGGCTTATTACGACATAAACAACAAACATTTATTTTAGCTCAAGTATTATGCTGAGGGCTGTGAAATTTACAGGGTATACATAGAATAGGACACACACCACCCACACCAAAAAATGTGCGTCTACTCCACTAAATAAGCAATTTTTTCCGCTAGCTAAAAAACACATACTGTTGCATATTTTTGTCAAAGTAAAAGCTATCAACTTCAAACTCAATACCACACGTTGCAGACGTCAACCACAGGCTCTGTGCCAAATTTGGCGCAAATTGACTGATAGGGGGCGCTATAAACTGAAAAAAATCAAGCGATACAAAAGTTGCTCAGATTCACACGAAATTTTGGCGAGCACCATTTTGACGCACTCCCGAGGCCGCCAGTAAAGTTTAGTGATGTTTGGTCAAAGTGGGCGTGACTTCTTACAGCAAACATATTCAGCCTTTCACACTGCTCTTCCCATTGCAATAAGATCAACAGACAGAGAGGGCAGCCTTGTTCGTCCCACTGTTCGATAGCAGATCTTGGCGGTGTGCCTCCCAGTCACGAAACGGAGCCGTTCGCGTTGCCTGGGCTCCGCGACGCACAGGGGCCGAGTCACGCAGGAGGCTTGGCCCCCTTTCATAACTGCTTGCAGTTCTAGTTATTATTTCTTTTATTCTTCCGTTGATAAAAGTGCTACTGCAGGCTACACCGTACAAGGGAGGGCGGTGGAATTTGGAGGGTTGGTCCAGACCCCTGCACGTACCTCAGGCGCAAAAATTGACATATGTCTGCCAGCAGGTGGCGCTATAAAACCCAAAGGGGAAACGCCTTTTGGCCTATAACTCCCAAACCCTTTGGTGCACATTCAAAAGCCTCATATCCACATATTTCTGAATTGCCCTGAATCACCTGGGCTAGGCCACGCCCATTTCCGCCTATAATTTTTTTTCAGGAAATCGCTGAAACTCGAAAACCTACTTTTTCGCACTCCTCCTTGGGGTTTGGTCCGATCAGTGTGAAATTTGGCACGGACGTTCGTCAGCTGGACCTGATCTAAAGTTATCAAAAGAGTTCTGTTTGGTCAAAATATGCGCAAATTATTAACGAATAAAATTTTCTAGCTAGCTATAAAAACGCGAACAGTTGCATATCTCGGTCAAAATAAATGCTAACGACACCAAATCCGAGATCCTCGCTTGACATGTGACTGTGGGGTGTGAGCCAAATTTGGTTAACTTTGCCCACTAGGGGGCACTGCAAATATGCCAACGTTATATCTCTTAAACGGCAACACCGATTTTTACCAAATTTGGTGGGCATGATGCTGGGTCACTCCTGAGGCCATATCTTGATGGTAATCACGACTGGTCAAAGTGGGCGTGGCTTATTACGACATAAACAACAAACATTTATTTTAGCTCAAGTATTATGCTGAGGGCTGTGAAATTTACAGGGTATATATAGAATAGGACACACACCACCCACACCAAAAATTATGCATCTACTCCACTAGGTGGCGCTGTAACGGACACAATCACGTTTTGGCCTGTAACTTCCACATTTTGATCACAAGTTCATAAACTTTATATCCAACGTGTTCCTACATAGAGCCGCATATTCTCACATAGGGCCCCGCCCACTTCCACAACATATTTCTCTTTCTAATTCGCTACAACGTTAAAAACCTACTTTTTCGAACTCCTCCTAGGGTTTACGCTCCATCTGCACGAAACTTTGCACATACAGTCTCCAGATCGACCTGATCAAAAGTTCTCAAAAGAATTTTGCTACTCCAAAAAATGCGGTACTTAGAAATAATCAATTTTTTCTGCTAGCTAAAAAACACATATTGTTGCATATTTTTGTCAAAGTAAAAGCTATCGACATGAAACTCAAATCACTTGTTTCAGACGTCAGCAAGAGGCTCTGTACCAAATTTGGTGCAAATTTGTCAAAAGGGGGCGCTATAAACACAGAAAAATCAAGCGACACAAAAGCTGCTCAGATTCGCACGAAATTTTGTGCGCGTGATGTGGAGTCACTCCCGAGGCCAGCCGTAAAGTTTAGTACTGTTTGGTCAAAGTGGGCGTGACTTGTTACGACAAAACTTATTCAGCAATAATACAGAGCTTCCAGTGCTCTTCCCATTACAATAAGAAGAATGGAGAGAGAGTGCAGCCTTGTTTGACCTGATGTGCGATAGCAAATCTTGGCGACGTACCTTCCTGTACCGAAATAGAGCCGTTCGCGTTGCGTCGGCTACGCGACGCCCGGGGGCCGAGTCGCGCGGGAGGCTTGGCCCCCTTTCATAACTGCTTGCAGTTCTAGTTATTATTATTATTCCCTATTATTAGGGGCCAAGCCCGCGGGGGCTGGGAACCGCGTATGCAAGCATACGCGTTTCCCAGTACCAGCGGTGCTGGGAACCCTATTGTTTTTGTTCCGATTTTTATTATTATTATTCACTATTATTATTAGGGGGCCAAGCCCTCGGGGCCTGGGGGACGCGTATGCAACAAGCATACGCGTTTCCCAGGACCAGCGGTGCTGGGAACCCTATTGTTTTTGTTCTGATTTTTATTATTATTCACTATTATTATTTTTATTCTTCCACGGGTAAAAGTGGTGCTGCAGGCTAAACCGTGCAAGGGAGGGCGGTGCAATTTGGAGGGTTGGTCCAGACCCCTGCACGTACCTCAGGCGCAACAATTGACATATGTCCGCCAGCAGGTGGCGCTATGACCAAGGGAAACACGTTTTGGCCTATAACTCCCAAACCATTTGGCGCACATTCAAAAGCCTCATATCCCCAGATTCCCTGAATTGCCCTGAATCACGTGGGCTAGGCCACGCCCATTTCCGCCTATAAATTTTTTTTCAGGAAATTGCGAAAACTCGAAAAACTACTTTTTCGAACTCCTCCCTGGGGTTTGGTCCGATCGGTGTGAAATTTGGCACATATGTTCGTCAGCTGGACCTCATCTAAAGTTATCAAAAGAATTTTGTTCGTTCAAAATATGCGCAAATTCTTAAAGAAAAAAATTTTCTAGCTAGCTATAAAAACACAAACAGTTGCATAACTCGCTTAAACTAAATGCTAACGACACCAATTCTGAGATCCTAGGTTGGCCTGTGACTGTGGGGGTATGAGCCAAATTTGGCTAATGTTGGCCACTAGGGGCGCTGCAAATATGGGACCGGTATATCTCTTAAACGGCAACACCGATTTTTACCAAATTTGGGGGGTATCATGCTGGATCACTCCTGAGGCCATATCTTGAAGGTAATCCCGAATGGTCAAAGTGGGCGTGGCTTATTACGACACAAAAAACAAACATTTATTTCAGCTCAAGTATTATGCTGAGGGCTGTGTGAAATATTACAGGGTACATATAGAATATGACACAGACCGCCCAAAACCAAAAACTGTGCGTCTACTCCACTAGGTGGCGCTGTAACAGACGCAAACGCATTTTGGCCTGTAACTTCCACATTTTTAATTACATCTTCATAAACTTTATATCCACGTGTTCCCTAAATAGATCCGCATCTTCTGACATAGGCCACGCCCCACTCCCACAGCATGTTTCTAGTCGTAAATCGCTACACTCAAAAACCTACTTTTTCGAACTCCTCCTAGGTTGTACGCTACATCTGCACGAAACTTTGCCCACTCAACCTACAGACTTGCCTGATCAAAAGTTATCAAAAGAATTTTGCTACTCCAAAAAACGCAGTACTTATAAAATAAACATTTTTTGCCACTAGCTAAAAAACACACATACCGTTGCATATCTTTGTCAAAGTAAAAGCTATCAACATGAAACTCAGTCAAGAACGTTTCTGAGGTCAACCAGAGGCACTGTGCCAAATTTTGGCGCAAATTGACCGATTGGGGGCGCTATAAAAAGAGAAATATCAAGTGACATAAAAGTTCATCGGATTTGCACGAAATTTGGGTGAGCTTGATGTGGAGTCCCTCCCGAGGCCAGCTGTAAAGTTATGTACTGTTTGGTCAAAGTGGGCGTGACTTGTTACAACAAACATGTCAGCAATAATACAGAGCTTCCAGTGCTCTTCCCATTACAATGAGGAATGGAGAGAGAGGGAAGCCTTGTTTGAACACACGTTGGACAGCAAGTCTCAGGGACGTGCCTCCCGGTCACGAAACAGAGCCGTTTGCGTTGCGTGGGCTCCGCGACGCCTGGGGGCCGAGTCGCGCGGGAGGCTTGGCCCCCGTTCATAACTGCTTGCAGTTCTAGTTATTTTTATTTTTCCGTTGGTAAAAGTGGTGCTGCAGGCTAAACCGTGCATGGGAGGGCGGTGCAATTTGGAGGGTTGGTCCAGACCCCTGCACGTACCTCAGGTGCAAAAACTGACATATGTCCGCCAGCAGGTGGCGATATAATCAAGGAAAACACCTTTTCACCCATAACTCCCACACCCTATGTCGCACATTCAAAAACCTCATAATCCCCCAGATTCCCCGATTTGCCCTGAATCTCCTGGGCTAGGCCCCGCCCATTTCCGCCTATAATTTTTTTTCAGGAAATTGCAAAAACTCGAAAACCCACTTTTTCAAACTCCTCCTTGGGTTTGGTCCCATCACTGTGAAATTTGGCACGTACGTTCGGCACCTGGACCAGATCTAACGTTATCAAAAGAATTTTGTTTCAGTCAAAATATGCGCTAATTATTAACGAATAAAATTTTCTAGCTAGCTATAAAAACACGAACAGTAGCATATCTCGGTCAAATAAATACTAATGACACCATTTCTGAGATCCTTGGCTGGCATGTCACTGTGGGGCTATGAGCCAAATTGGGCTGATGTTGGCCACTAGGGGGCGCTGCAAATACGGGAACGTTATATCTCTTAAACGGCAACACTGACTTTTACCAAATTTGGTGGGCATGATGCTGGGTCACTCCTGAGGACCTATCTCGAAGATAATCACGATTGGTCAAAGTGGGCGTGGCTTATTACAAGACAAACAATAAACATTTATTTCAGCTCAAGTATTATGCTGAGGGCCATGAAATTTACAGGGTATATATAGAACAGGACACAGAACAAACATACCAAAAATTGCGCTTCCACTCCACTAGGTGGTGCTGTAACGGACGCAAACGCATTTTGGCCTGTAACTTCCACATTTTAAATCACATCTTCATAAACCTTACATCCTTGTGTTCCCTACATAGATCCGCATCTTCTGACATAGGCCACGCCCACTCCCACAGCATATTTCTAGTCGTAAATCGCTACACATCTGAAACCCACTTTTTCGAACTCCTCCTAGGTTGTACGCTCCATCTGCACGAAACTTTGCACACACAATCTCCAGACTTGCCTGATCAAAAGTTATCCAAAAAATTTTGCCACTCCAGAAAACGCGGTACTTATAAATAAACATTTTTTTCTGTTAGCTACAAAACACATACCGTTGCATATTTTTGTCAAAATAAAAGCTATCAACATGAAACTCAAATCACTTGTTGCAGAGGTCAACCAGAGACTCTGTGCCAAATTTGGTGCAAATTGGGCAACAGGGGGCGCTATAAACAGAGAAACATTAAGCGACAAAAAAATTGCTCGGATTCGCACGAAATTTGCCCAGCACGATCTGGAGTCCCTCCCGAGCCCAGTCATAAAGTTTAGTAATGTTTGGTCAAAGTGGGCATGACTTGTTGCAACAAACATATTCTGCCTTTGACACTTGCACTGCTTCTCCCATTGCAATAAGAGCAATGGAGAGAGAGGGCAGCCTTCTTCGACCCCACGTTCGATAGCAGATCTTGGCCGTGTGCCTCCTGGTAACAAAATAGAGCCGTTTGTGTTACGTGGGCTCCGCGAGACCCGGGGCCGAGTCGCGCGGGAGGCTTGGCCCCCGTTCATAACTGCTTGCAGTTCTAGTTATTATTTTTATTTTTCCGTTGGTAAAAGTGGTGCTGCAGAGCTAAACCGTGCAAGGGAGGGCGGTGCAATTTGGAGGGTTGGTCCAGACCCCTGCACGTACCTCAGGCGCAAAAATTCACATATGTCCGCCAGCAGGTGGCGCTACAACCAAGGAAAACACCTTTTGGCCTATAACTCCCACACCGTATGACGCACATTCAAAAGCCTCATATCATGAGATTCCCTCAATAGCCCTGAATCACCTGGGCTAGGCCACGCCCATTTCCGCCTATAATTTTTTTTTCAGGAAATCGCAAAAACTCGAAAACCTACTTTTTCTAACTCCTCCTTGGGGTTTGGTCCGATCAGTGTCAAATTTGGCACGTACGTTCGGCAGCTGGACTCGATCTAAAGTTATCAAAAGAATTTTGTTCCGTCAAAATATGCGCAAATTATTAACGAATAAAATTTTCTAGCTAGCTATAAAAATGCGAACAGTTCCATAACTCGGTCAAAGTAAATGCTAACGACACCAATTCTAAGATCATTGGTTGGCATGTCACTGTGGGGGTATGAGCCAAATTTGGCTCATTTTGGCCACTAGGGGGCGCTGCACATATGGGAACGTTATATCTCTTAAACGGAAACACCAATTTTTACCAAATTTAGTGGGCATCATGCTGCGTCACTCCTGAGGCCAGATGCTGAACGTAATCCCGACTGGTCAAAGTGGGCGTGGCTTATTACGAGTTAAACAACAAACATTTATTTCAGCTCAAGTATTATGCTGAGGGCTGTGAAATTTACAGGGTATATATAGAATAGGACACAGAGCACCCATACCAAAAATTGTGCATCTACTCCACTAGGTGGCGCTGTAACGGATGCAAACGCATTTTGGCCTGTAACTTCCACATTTTTAATCACATTTTCATAAACTTTATATCCACGTGTTCCCTCCATAGATCCGCATTTTTTGACATAGGCCACGCCCACTCCCACAGCATATTTTCCTTTGTAAGTCGCTACAACGTCAAAAACCTACTTTTTTCGAACTCCTCCTAGGGTTTACGCTCCATCTGCACAAATCTTTGCAGAAACAATCTCCAGATATGCCTGATCAAAAGTTATCAAAACAATTTTGCCACTCCAAAAAACACGGTACTTATAAATAAACAATTTTTCTGCTAGCTAAAAAACACGCATACTGTTGCATATTTTTGTCAAAATAAAAGCTATCAACATGAAACTCAATTCACTTTTTTCCAAGGTCAATCAGAGGCTCTGTACCAAATTTGGTGCAAATTGGGCAACAGGGGGCGCTATAAACACGGTAATATCAAGCGACACAAAAGTTGCTCGAATCTGCACGAAATTCGGGGAGTGTGATCTGGAGTCGCTCCCGAGCCCAGCCGTAAAGTTTTGTTATGTTTGGTCAAAGTGGGCGTGACTTGTTACAACAAACATATTCAACATTTGACACTATCAGTACTCTTCCCACGACAGTAAGAGGAAGGGAGAGACAGGGCAGCCTTGTTTTAACCCAAGGTTTAACGGCAAACCTCAGCAACGTGACTCCCGGTGACAAAATGAAGCCGTTTGCGTTGCGTGGGCTCCGCTGCGCCCGGGGCCGAGTCGTGCGGGAGGCTTGGCCCCCGTTCATAACTGCTTGCAGTTCTAGTTTTTTTTTTTTTTTTTCTCTATTTTTATTTTTCCGTTGGTAAAAGTGGTGCTGCAGGCTAAACCGTGCATGGGAGGGTGGTGCAATTTGGAGGGTTGGTCCAGACCCCTGCAGGGACGTCAGGCGCAAAAAATCACATATGTCCCCCAGCAGGTGGCGCTATAACCAAGGGAAACACGTTTTGGCCTATAACTCCCACACAGTATGTCGCACATTCAAAAGCCTCATATCCACAGATTCCCTGAATTGCCCTGAATCACCTGGGCTAGGCCACGCCCATTTCCGCCTAGAGTTTTTTTTTTACTACATCGCGAAAACTGGAAAACCTACTTTTTCGAACTCCTCCTTGGGGTTTTGTCCGATCAGTGTGAAATTTGGCACGTACAGTCTTCTGATGGACCTGACCAAAAGTTATCAAAAGAATTTTGATCCGTCAAAGGATGTGCAAATTATTAACGAATAAATTTTTCAAGCTAGCTATAAAAACGCGAACAATTGCATATCTCGGTCAAAATAAATGCTAATAACACCAAGTCCAAGATCCTTGGTTGGCATGTCACTGTGAGTGTGTGAGCAAAATTTGGCTAATGTTGGCCACTAGGGGGCGCTGCAAATATGGGACATTTATATCTCTAAAACAGCAACACCGATTTTTTACGAAATTTGGTGGGTATGATGTTGGGTCACTCCTGAGGCCATATCTTGAAGGTCATCACGACTGGTCAAAGTGGGCGTGGCTTATTACGAGATAAACAACAAACATTTATTTCAGCTCAAGTCTTATGCTGAGGGCTGTGAAATTTACAGGGTATATATAGAATAGCACACATACCACCCATACCAAAAATTGTGCATCTACTCCACTAGGTGGCGCTGTAATGGACGCAAATGCATTTTGGCCTGTAACTTCCACATTTTTAATCACATCTTCATAAACTTTATATCCACGTGTTCCCTAAATAGATCCGCATCTTTTGACATAGGCCACGCCCACTCCCACAGCATATTTCTCTTTGTAAGTCGCTACATGTCAAAAACCGACTTTTTTCGAACTCCTCCTAGGGTTTATGCTCCATCTGCACGAAACTTTGCAGAAACAATCTCCAGACATGCCTGATCAAAAGTTATCAAAAGAATTTTGCTACGCAAAAAAATGCCTA
>JAWZSL010000337.1:0-21022 GCA_034769285.1 Lutjanus argentimaculatus | reverse complement strand
ACTGACTAATTAGTTATATTGGGGGTGTTTGTGCCTCTATGGGTTTTTGTTATGAACCTAACTTACAAACACTGTACAAGCAAACTGCTGCTGCCCCTTATTCCAGCAAAATCTTTTTCCATTTTGCTGCATTTTTGGTGTGTCTGGCAAAGTTTTGGTTAAACTGAAGTCCCAGCTCTAACTGTCATGGTTCAGCATTGATGTAAGTTTTTATACTTACAATTATCCTGATCTCTCTTCTTCTCCCTTCAAGCTATATGCTTAACTGATTCAACGCTTCCATCCAGTCCTCAAGATTGTTTTGGCTATAATAGTTCATCTTTGCTATTGACAGTTCCATAAGTACATACTCTATTAAAGACTGGTACAACTGATGGATTGATTATTTCTCAGAAGATCACCATCTTGCAGCAACCAACATTTTAGCCGCCATGATTGCCAAAGATAGCAACCACTGAGTTAAGGGTCAGATATGAACCTTCATTCATTTAATATTGAAGATGGTGAACAATCAAAATTTTATTTGTATCATATTGGACAGTTTTTGAGACACCCTTTCCCAGAATATTTTGACCTCAGGACACTCCCAGTGACCATATGCATAAATGTATCTACGAAATTTGAATTATATGAGATGCAATTCAGGGATAAAGATATTTTCATCAAATGTCTTTTCTTTGGTGTAATCTATGAACAGGTGCTATGGAAAAAAATACATACATAAAAAAGAAAAAAAGAAATGATGGAAAAAAATAATTTGAAAAAAAAAAGGAAAAAATATTATATATTAAATAATTGATTAAGCAAACAGATATTTTTATTACATGCAACTCTGAATTTTCATTCACCTTACTCATTGCAAGCACTGAATAATTTTCAGTATGAAAACTAGGCGTGTCACAGTAAAATGCAGAAAATGCCACAAAAATTTCCAAATCCATAAGGTTTTAGTTTCTTTTCATTTACTCTGAACAGAGAGTAGTGCAATTTACTGGCTGGAGCTCAGACCGAGGATACACTGGTGTATCCATTGATTGGGCAGTTTTGGCGATTTTCATCCTGTGTCATTCGACTTTTTTCTCAAAGTGTATGATGAAAAAAAAAATCCAGCTCCTCTCATTTTTTTTTTCTCATGAGTGGCCCTAATACTTTTCCGTAGGAAAATCAAAGTCCAGTGACTGACGGAAGTTTCTGCAGCACTTTAATGAATTCTGATGTGAATATTTATGACCTTTTGGTTTCCCACCAAAGAACTCATGAAGAAATAACTGTTATAAGGCATTTATTAATATTATTTAGACTGCAAATTGCTGCATGTTGTGAATAATGACATAACAAGGTAGAAAGTGTGGTGTCTTAGTGTGTCGGCTTGACAATAATGCAAGTCCAATAAAATAGCCTAAGTAAACAAATAACACGATCTGTTGCCTAGTATGAATTAGAAGATAAATAAAAAGGAATATTAAATGAGACTAAACCTCAACATCAGAAAGAATACTACCAATAATCAAGCCATTCAAACAGTTTAACAGATCTAACATAATGCTGTTAGGTGTTTGAAAATCGTTCTTAATTTTGTTTTTCTGGACATTTTCGTACCAGTCAGTTTTTACGCTGATACAGCTGTGGTCAGTTCATCACCATAACTGACGTCGCTTCAGACTAACACTAAAGGAACCAAAGAGTTTTTCCATCTTGCACGTCATCTCCTCCGCCTTCCCATCTCTCGTCATGACCTCGCAGGTGGAGCTAAGATGTGAGGAGAAGGGACGAGGGGAGGAGATGAATTTACCCAAACAAAAAGCATCCATTGTCCTTGTTTTGCTGCGCTGTCCTTCTTTGGCTGTTTTTTAAATGACAAGTTTGGCAGACAGCGTTTTTTTAGTGATAGAATGCTAGCCTGCTGGATGGAGTGTTTTAACCACACTTGCCAGAACAACAATAGTGTGACCTGAGCGGTCAGAAAAACAGATGTATTGTTGTAATGCATCGTGCACCAGTACCGTGTACCAAAACCGTGGAACCCAGTGCCACCATGTTTGCCGGACAAAAGTACGTGTACTGTGACAGGCCCAATGAATAACCCCTTCATTCATGTTCAGTACCCCAATCTCTTAATTATCCATGATTCAAAAACATGGACTTCATAAACTTAAAAATCATTTATCGCAACTGATTGCCTCACTTTTTTTGAGTACATTTGCCCATCGCTATTCCTTTTATAGCAAGAGACTGAAACATAAATAAGATTGTATGACGAAAAAACCATCTATTTTTCTTCTAATCCTAAAAGAAAATTTAGAATTGCCAAGAAACACAATTTGGGGCCATCCTTTAAACTGTGCAGCAACTTAAGGCCTCGCTGAAATCAGGGTTAAATAGCAAAAAATGCAATACATGTATCTATCAACATCATGTACTTACAATATCAGTAAAGTGTACAAAAACTAACTTTAAATTTACAATATTTGAATTTGGATTAAAACTATCTAGGTGTTTACAAAGAACCAATTTACTCAGAATTCTATTCTGGCTTTTGGGTTTGTGCTGATAAACTCTAAACTCTAAACTCTAACAATAAAAACTGCTGAAATGTTAAAATGGGACATTGAAGGATTTCAGATTATTTCAAGTGTGGTTGTATGAGGCCACTTATCCATAATCAATGCAATCACGTGCAGTAGATGGATGTCGACACGGCCCCAGTTTTGTAGAAGCAAAGACGAGTACCACAACAGAAGTGTAGCAGTGCACTGCTGAGGATAGGTCACAAACAACATAAAACAATTTAACCACTTACAAATATCTGTATCAGTTTTTTAATTTATGATATTTTGAATGTTTTCTCAGCTTCACCTTGCTGTCAGGCAGCCTTGATTTTTTCTCATGGTAAACTGCTGTTATATAAGTCAAATATCTCTCTCCCAAACCAGACCATATATTAAATTAATTAGTGCTTCTGCCAAGAGTCGGTGGCTTTGGAGATATGAGATTTGGCTTGTATGAATGGCGGTTTCCCATCAGAAAAGCTGGCTGACAGAAGGGTAAAGCAGTGCAAATAATTCAAAGTATGCATAAAGTTTTAATATTTTTTTGTTGTGAGGAAAACTTTTAAGTTGGTTAAAATAGTTTTTTGCTGCTAACCCCTGTCAACAGCAGTACATCATTTAGCTCCTCTGCTTCTCCAAACGACCAGCAATCTACAGTGGGCAATACACTCACGATGGATAAGTACCTCATACAAACACACTTTAAAATAAATAAATATGAACCATCCCTTTAAACAGTTATTGAAAGGGAGTGTGTGAATCCATTAAATCCTGTTTAGATCTTGAAGTTCCAAACATGTGTCACCAAGTCATATCGTGAGTCTGCAGCCGTGGTGACACTTGCAGTTCTGAGTGAATTTTAAAGTGTTGGGTCATCTTTTGGAATGACTGAGATGGTTGTGCAAGATCAGGCTGCACATTACAGAAGGCATCAACAATCTGGTGAGGTCAATCACCACATCACCCTCCAGGACGACAGATTTTCACAGGGGGTAGCGACGATGCAGCGAGTCAGAGTCTGGTTCACCAACTTGTTGTACAAGGTACCACTGATGTACCCCGAGATCTGGCTCATCCACATCATTCCTGAAAGGAATGAAAGAAAGATCATACCCTAATCACATCCACTGAAAAAACCACGGAAAACTAAGGTGAGCAAAGACTTTTGATTAAAGCTGAATGTCATAAAAATGTTGTATACACAAGTCCCCCCAATAGATCCGTTTTCATTCTACTGTTAGTGCTCTTGACTGCAGAGAAGGTAAATGACCTTCATTGTCCACTACTGGGCTAATGATGGTTATTTGATTTTGGTTTGGGGTGGTGCTGCTACTAACAATTATTGTTCATTATCAATTCCCATCGGTTGATTAACCCTTGTGCCCTGTTTAGGGACAAAAGTGTCCTTTGCAAGTTTTACTTTCTTGAGCTCTTTGCAGTGAGTTATGTTTTTAGCCCATGATGTTGGCCAAAGGTGTGTAATTTTTTTTTTACTTCTTTTTGGAATTTCAAAGACAAACCCTATATTCCCACTTTTCTACAACTGCATAGCAAAAATAGTCACACTCTTCCAGTTAAGGGACAAAAGTGTCCTCTTCAAAACACCAATAAAATTATACGTCCCAATATTTTTTTCCAATTCTTTTTTTCATAAAATCTTTGCCACCGTGCCCAGCCCTAAGACGCTGCAAAGTGTAACCCTCCGTCAGTTCAGATTTTACTTTCTGGAATACAGGATTAAGGAATTAGTGCTACCTCGGCAATGGAAAAAGAGAGAAATTCATCTGAATGAAACAGAGTGGTATTTTTAACCAGGACTACCCCAGGAGATCCGAGAAGAGGAAGGCTTACAACCCCCATCAGAAAACTAAAAGTGAAAGAAAAGGGTCCTCCACTCCAAAACACCACCTCCATGACAAAGTTTGGATGAGGGGGTTTTGAAGAAGAAGGGGTGATCCATGGAGTGCAACAAGAGATAGGGCACCACCGCTTGCCGTGCGTGGTCAGAGACACCATCAGACTGGTATTTCTGGTAAAATATATCTAAACGGACCATTCTGTGGTAAGAACATCCATGTGAACTAATAATATGTCCACTGAATACACTTACCACACTGTTGCGGAGAGACCAGCTAAATGTGCACCCTGCCGTTTCCTGATTTTTTGTTTGTAAAGAATACTTGGTAGTTGGTTGGGGTGCTAAGCTACAATCCAAAACAGCAGACCTAAGGCCCTTTGTGAATTACAGGCTTTCCTTTCCAAAGACTTTTATTCAAAGTAGAAACCTGGATCCATGGAAGTCCTTTTCCTTGGTGTTTCTAATTTCTGTTCCGGTTACTATACATGGTTCATGTTAAATGTTAAGGTCACCTCGGTTTAACAATGTGGATTATGTTTTAAAACTGGATTTAATGATAAATGGTTCAAAAAGAATCTGGAGTAATTACAGTTAATGTTAACGGGTTAAGCATCCAATAAAAAGAGGAAAACTAGAGCTTAGATGAAAAGAGAAAACCAGCATCTTAATATTGTGCCATAAAAGAACTTCCCCAAAAAATCTGCTACAAAACAGAACATTAATAATAATAATATTAAAAAAAGACTAGGCTTTAGAAAACACGACAAGACAAATTATTAAGTAAGAACACATTTGGATTTGGTTGCTACTGAAAGTTTCTGGGTTCTAATTAGTGAGGGACTGAATGGACAGCTTCACCCCACCCTTGACTCAACAAATCCAACAAAAAGAATGAGCCCTGAGTCACTGTATGTTTAAAAAAATGCTTACAAAATCATATTATTGATATATGGAGGGAAGTAGAAGTTGTAGATATGAGGTAGGTCCCCAAGGCACCAGTGACCCCCTGTTTCCATCCAGGGGTCAGCGTGGAATTGGAGATGAACTACAAGTATGACTACAAGTACCTGGGGGTACATATTATAATAAACTGTACTGGACTAAAGAACACCAATGCCCTCTACAGGATGGACCAGAGGTTCGTCTCTATTTTCTGAGGTGACTGAGGTCCTTCAACATCTGCCCGGGCTAGCTCAGATTGTCTATGTCTGTGGTGGCCAGTGCTATCCTCTATGCCATTGTATGCTGGGGCAGCAGCTGAAAGGAGGCAGACCCAATAGACTTAATAAACTGATCCGCAAGGCCCAGTGATGTTGTAGGGGTGATATGGCCCTGATGGCAGTGTCGGAGAAGGAGGATTCTGTCTAAGTTGCATGTCCATTTTTGGACAAGGTCTCCCACCCACTCCATGACGGTGCTGGTTAAACACAGGAGCACCATCAGTGAGAGACTGATTCTCCAAAATGTACACAGAGCGCTACAGGAAGTCATTCCTACCTGTGGGCCATCAAGCTCTACAACTCTTCCCTTGGTGTCTGTGACTCCAAGTAATAGACTGATTTGGACTCATCTTAACAGTGCTACCAAGTACTCTTTAGTAATTATGTACAGTATATAAAGTACCACTGGGCTGTATATATTTTTACCATATTGCTATATAATATTATGCTGTACATATGTTTAACTTTTATTATTTTATTTTTAATTCTTAAAGTTTTATCTCTACATAAATTTCCTATCTTAAATTCTATATTTATAGTTCTATATGTTATCTATATACTTTTACTTAGATTCTAAGTCTTTCTTAAATGGGTGCAACTGAACACCAATCAATTTCCCCCCGGATCATTAAAAAAGTATTCTATTCGGATTCGGAACTCCACCTGTCCTATGATACAGTTTTTACCTTCTGCTCCCACACGGTTACTCGAGGATTTGAGAACTTCTTTATGTTTTTCATTCAGAGAGACACAGAATTATAGATAGCAGTATAGGAATCAGGAGATGTGTCTGATCATGCAGGGGTGTATCACGGTTGAGTTTTCACTTGGATGTTCAGCCTAAGAGCACCATGTGGAGACGCCAACACTGCTCTAAAGGATCGTCAAAGTGAAGAATGTATTAAGCAGGAAATTAGGAGTAGTCTTGAATTGAATAATAATGAGGATATATAACCAAGTGTTTCATGGATGCTTGAGGGGCAAAACTTTACAATGTGGTTCTTCAAAAAAGAAAAAAAGAAAATTGGCCGAATTAACAACCAAATTAAAAACACTGGAAAGAAAAGCATATGGAGTTAAATGACCCCCAAATAAACGCAACAAACTAAAAATAAAAGATTAAGAGTATGTAAAATTATTTTCAGCTTTCAACTTTATTTGTCCCAATGGCAATTTGATTTTGCAGCAGAAGCGCAACATGGGAAAACACAGAAAACACACATGAGTTTAATCCAACCCGCCCTTTTTTAATTTTTTAATTTATATATATTTTTTATTAATTGTAAAAATTTATTTATTTTGTCATTTTGGCCACAAAAATTAAACTCCCATTTTAGTTTAATTCAAACAGAAAGGTTGCTAGTTTTTTAGGCATAAAAAGCAATTCTCTGAATGAAACAAGTGTTTACCGAAACTCCATGGGGAAAACAAGATGGTATACACCCATCGAAAATCCAGTAAGAAAAGGCTCACTTCCAAAATCTCCAATTTTAGAGGTTGAAGAAAATAGTTATCATGCATCAACAGAGATGAGCCATTTAAGCTTCGGCTGTTAAACCACACTGTTTCTGGTAAATTCACACTTTGAGCCCTGATATATATCCACTGACAAATACACTTACACCTGTTTGAGAACATCTAAGGCACTGCGTTTTCCCCTTTTTTTGTCAGAAACTGGTTCTTGGCCTCACCTTTTAAAGCAGACTAAGCCTTTGGTGAGTACCTTCTTCCAAAGGTAATTTTCAAAAATCGTCGAGGAAATACTTACAGGAATCATTCAGGTTATACATGTTCATGTTATTTAAGGTATGTATTTACAATGGGTTATGTTACGTTTAATAATGTTCAAAAGCGTTGATAATAATTTATGTAACGGTTAAGATAAAAAGGGTTATAAGATAAATGGAACCAGTGAATATTGCCAAACTTATTTCAAAATACAACTCTACTGTTTTGTAAAAGCTAGCTTGAAATGTCACAAGACGGGGACATTCACATCTGGGTCGCCCACCGAATTCGTGTCAATGTGAGGACTGAAAGACGAGTCCTCACCTGCACCCTTACTCCCCAACAAAGAACCCTTCCTCTATGCATAACCAACACCAGAACTATTTAAGAAATTAAGGGGAATAAATTTGAGATGATGGTCCACCACACCTTTCCATCCAGGGTTCACTGCAAATTCTAGGCAAAATATAACACATTACGGAAAGTTATATTATATCTTCACAAAACCATGCCTCAAGGAAACCAATGCCTATTTTCTAATTATCTTAAATAACCTTATCAAATGCGCTATGCTGAGATTTTCCTTTTGTTTTGTATGCATCCTTTTTGTGGGGCATCACTAGGTCGGCATGACATAATGAATAACAATTCTTTAAAACTGATTATCTGAGCCCCAGGTCGAAAAGATCCGTTCGTATGGAAAAAGTTTCCCGTCCTTACTTCCGGTTTAAAACCAAAACCACAAGTAAAAAAATCTTCAATAAAAAAAAAGCATGAATTTTTCCTTTTTGGAAAAATAAAAATTTTTTTTGCTTTTGACTTCAATTATACTCTTTTTGGTACTTTTTAAATTTTTAAAAATATTTAAAGAAAAATCTGCAGACACCACAAACAGAAGATGTAAGAACACACTTAACTGAAACTGTCACCAGAATGCTGTAAAATCAGGACATTTATCCTCCGTAGCAGGATGTCCCCAGACCCCCTACAGGAGATAGGTTTACCAACATTTCACCTTTTTCTCCTCTTATGAGTTTCGCTGGTCTGTAATTTAGTAATCCAAAACATACCAATAAGAGTACCATTGAAGTACAACAAAAGCAATAAAAATGTTGACTTTTCCAAAAAGGAAACAATTACATGAAATTTTTTACTTGTAATGAGAATTTTACATATAGATGGTATTAAAGTGTTTACCATAAGAAAGGATCTGAGTACTTTTTCCATCACAACAGTCAGTGATCCAGGTGTCAAGTGACCTCTCTGTGGCTCAGGAATAACAGTGTTTTAAAGAAGTGTGTAATTTCAGTGGCAACTTAGTGGTCATAGTAGCAGACTGCAACCAAGTGGATTTCCCTCCCACACACAAGGAGGCCATCACGTGAAAATCAAAAAATGGCGTCACACTCGCATTGACTATCTTTCGAGTGAGAGGTTATTTACAGATAATTTTAGAAATGTGTTCCATGTTAGTCCACTATAGGTCACAACTTTCATGTGAAATGGCGAATATAACTGTTATTTGTGCTCCAAGTGTGGTTTATATTTTGGCGAGCGTCTTTTGCATGGTTATATACTCAGACACTGGTGAAGTATGATAGTTATGGCTGGACGCATTTATTCCCCCGTTTACAGTGTGTCGGTGTTAGAAGGAGGGGGTTGGGATTAGAGGGAGCGAGGATGAGGGATAGGAAGACGGAGAGGAAGAGGGCGAGAAAGAGCAGCAGAGACAACCAAGGTTTACAGTGCAGTAATGCCCAGGTGAGGGAGAGGTGCGGTGGGGCGACCAAGTGGAAGCTCCGCCGGAGGACTAAGAGAAGGATATGAAGCATTTCCAAAGGAGCCGGAGAGAAGTAGCGAAGGAATGAATTTATGAAAATTACTTTGTTAATTCCTGGACTGAGCCATAAGAATAAATACAAAACCAACACAAAGTTATACTTACAGCTCTTACAGGAACAGCAAAGCAGCAACGGTTACTCTGAGCAACTCTGAACCTGTACACCATAAACTGACATTGATATTCGCATATTACCACCATAATAACATGACATGTCACTAACCTTAGAATGTAATTTTGCTGTGTAATTATTTCCTCAGAACTGTTTGAAGAGATGACCCTGGAGGAAGTAAAACACAGGCAGCTCACCACACAGCTACAGTAGGAGGCACAGGACTGTTGATTGCCTCATGATGCATCAGCACAGGCACCTGCCCCAACCTTTTTTACTGGAGTACCATGGTAATCATGTGTAAATTGTGGTAACTGATGGAACATGCAGAGTGGGGCCAGGGGAATAACAACAGGGAGTAACCAGATAACAGCCTGTAGGCATTTTAAATTTTTGGCATCATGGCTCTTAAGAGCAGAAAACTGTCTTGTCATCTGCAGCTGCTGCGATTGGAGCATCAGGGACAAGTTCTGTGATCCCACTGGACCTCACACAGGTTTCATAACCCATAATCTGATGTTTACTTTCCAGGCCCACGGAGTGTTTAGGGTTAGCAATTATTCCTGTCTTATCAGAGTTGACTTGATAAAGAACAGAAGAACTTGTTAAACGTTTGTCTGTTTGAACTGAAGACTAAAATGTGGTGAACTTTATACATTCTGTTGGTCCAGACTGACAATCACCCTGATTCAAACTGCTTATTACTAGGGCTGTCAAAGTTAACGCATGAGATTAATCTGGAAACAATAACGTGTAAAAAAAAATTAAAGCTTAATTGCGCCACGTGAACTTCGGTAGGAGTCTGTCTGTTGTATACAGTCATGTGGGTCTGTGTCTCCACTGGAGTTGTCACCGCGTCCGCTATTTGAGGATTAAAATAGCGCGTCCCGTTTGATTCAGTGCAGGACAGGGTATTTGTTCGTATTGCCGTCTTGAATGCAGCTTCATCCCACCCGCTGGCCCGTGAAGAGCCGTCCGACTCTGCCCTTGATCAGGTAAAACTCACTGCAATTGGTGGTTTGATCACACTCAAGTGAAAACACTGTTTAAACTCCTTGGTTTGACAGTGTCAGTGACCAGTGACCAATCATAGTTGTAACTCTCAAGAGTTTTCCTATCACGGGACAGTGGCCTGTCAGATGTAACAGCAGCTATCAGGGGACAATGTTCTTCCATCACAACGAGTGACCATAGACTGTATGGAGATGTGAACTTGTTTATAAAAAAGTTGAGGTGTGCAGATGGATACATTGACATTTATTTTTAATACACTAAACATAAATGTAGTGCTGATTGAGAAAAAATTAAACAACATGAGTGTTATTAATTTTTCACCAAATTCTGTAAAATTGCATCCTTAAATTGTAATGGATTATCTGTATTGCATCCCTTCAATACTATATAAGAGCAGAATAACAGAATATAGGCAATATTAGTATATAAAATATGTAAGTATTCTTAACTGCGATAATCGCGATTAATCACAGAGAAGTAATGCGATTAATCGAGTTAATTTTTTTTTAATCGTTTTTGACAGCCCTACTTATTACATGACATTTGTAAGTTTATATGTTGAATTCTTAGACTATTATTTATTATTTATATGACGAAATGTGGAAATAACTATTGAAAAAAAAAGCTGAATCATCAGATGTACATGATATTTAATTTTTTTTTGCAGTGATCTACAATAAACATGCTTACAATTTATAAAATAATCATTACAATACATCCCTGCAATGTCTGTAAATTTTCATCACTACCTTAGGATACACTAATATAATATACTGTATTATGATTAGAATGGTCAGCTGTACCTCAGTTTGGAATGAAAAGTCAATGTAAAAAAGATTCACTTTGCTTGTGTTAGGGGAATAGAAGGATAAATGTTGGAGTACAACTTTGCAGCATTTAGTGAACAAAAAACATTATGACAACTTATTCTGTCCCATCAAACTTGTCTTGGATAAAGACAGAAGAAGCTGTTGAGATATATTGTCTGTTTGAACACTAAAAGCTTGAGGGATGGAGGTTATTGTTGTTGCTCCAGCTCCTGTCCTCCTGTGGGTCCTCCCTGAGAAGCACACTGATTCACTTCTTTGTTTTTGGATGAAACAGTGAACCCTGTCTAAATCATTCCAAATCAGCAGCAGTCGCTGAGTGTCCATCCTGTTGACAGTGTCCAAGATACAATATATTGAATATTAATTTATTGTTAAATATCAATGTGGTCAAAAATAATAATATTTTCACCAAAAGTAATGATTTACAGCAGGTTAATATGCCACAATAAGTCAAATAAATGTGTGGGTCACTCACGGAGACCTCTCCTTATTTGAGGTCCTGCACCAGATCTGATGTGGCGAGACCACATATGGGGGTCACCAAACCGAACCTACTGGGATCAGTGGTCCAAAGCTCCTCCTTCGTGGCATCCCAAATTGTTTTACGGTGTCCTTTCAGCTAGCTGAGAAGAAAGAACTGTCCTTAACCTTTGCTCCATTAGGAGAGGAACAAAAACATACATAGTGATGTCAAACCATGAATAATCAACCTATATTTCCATAAAGATGATCGTAGTACGCAGATTTATCCATCCAAACAAAACCAACACCTTAAAACAATTCTGAATTTTTTTCTTATTTTGCTAAAGATGACAACTACATACTCTCAGCTAACAACGGTGCAACAAAATGGTTAAATACCCCTTAACAGTGTTGCCAGAAGGGAAAAGCAGGAGGCAGACTCAAAGGTTGTCCAGGAAAAAAAGAGTTTTTTTTATTTTTTTTTTGTTTTTTTTTTATAATAATTATTTTTATCATGAGAAACATAGAAAGTCATTTCACACCATTACCCACCTCCAGAGATAAAAACAAAAACAAGTATATGGACAATTGTAACTAACCTATTATTCAAGCTATTACTCTCCCTATCATTTAACAATGTATACAATAGAAACATTTGAACAAAGGAAGGTCACATTACTCCATTCCATCATCATTAAGTAACTGGTACTTCAAGCCCTGTAACAGAGGTAAGTACTTAAAGCAGTTCAGGTCTCGTGGTTTTATATATCTGATCCATTTTGACCACCAACTCTTAAATTTCTCCGAATGGCAATTTTAGAGCGAATGTCAGTCTCTCCTGATTGTAGATTTCATGAAACAGTCCCCTTGCCAGTCTTCCATGTCGGTGTGTTGGGTTGTAGCCATTTCCTTGTTATAGCTTTCTTTGCTCCAATCAATAATATCTTCATCAGATATTTGTCTTCTCTTATTGATGTTAATGCCATGTACAAAAAATAAAATGACACATCAAAATTGTTATAGTCATTTGAAACAAATGTTCCAAACAGATCAAAGAATGTCATGCCAGATAAGATGAAAGTTACGGACAATCCCAAAATAAATGATAATGGTTTGGCTACATCTGAACCTACACATCCTCCAACAATATGTTCCCTCTACCTGACGTCCTTCTGAACAGGTGTTATAAAAAATCTCAAAAAAGTTTTTCCATCCAAACTCCCGCCGCTGTTGTGGAATTAGTGGTTTTCCCATTAGTAATTTACAAATGTTTTCCCATTCACCCTCTGATTTGACCAAATTTACCTCGGCGCCCCCACCGACGACGATCAAGGCCGGACCACAAACTAAGAGCCCCCGCACCCCAATTATACCGTTTCCTCCCATCTACATTTAATATGCAGGCTTTCAAATTCGATGAGTCCTTGAAACCTTTGTATAATCTAGATATTTCATTTTTTTCCACTCCCAGATTTATAAATTGAAACAAAAACCTTCAGGAATATCACTCCCCTGGTCCTCTTTCAAAATTGTATTTAATCGATTTCCTTACTTAAGGTATCGAAAAAATCCTGCCTCTCTAAATCATATTCCCTTTTTGATATCGTCCAAAACTTTATTCACAGACCCAATGTAGTATAAAGCGCAGTAAGCCGTAAGCCCCTTTCTGTCCACATTTTAAATCTATTGTCTGTCCTATTTGGAATAAAATCCATGTCATAAGCACACCAACGTAATAGTTTTTCTGCACCCTTTAAATTGTATTTCCAAACTACCTTGTCCAGTCGTTTTTAGTGTTACTTTTAACCCAGGGGTTATTCTTTATTTACAAGACTTGTCCTACAAGTTTTTTATCTGCCATTACTGCCTGTAGGTGGACCCACAGAGCCCCCTCTTCCTAAATTCCTTCCACCTGGCCTTGAACTGTGAGTCCACAGAGATCCCAGGGTTCTTTATCTGAGCCGCATAGTAATAATTCTTTAAATTGCAGCGCCATCCTCCCTGTCTTTTGATAATTGCATACTTTACAAATTTTTTACCGCTTTGTTTTTTACCCATCCAGATATATCGACGAAATAAATTTCTCCCATTCAAATTACTGTTGATCACTTATTTCAATTAGTATGATAGGAAAAGATACAACGACGGGGCAAGACCCAAATTTTGGACTGATTCAATCCTTGAAGTTAGACTGAGAAAGGTAAATGATTCCATCTGGAGATGTCAGACTTAATTTTAAGTTGTGAGGAATATAGTTATGGCTTCAAATAATTTTGTAATGTCTTGCGGAAAAGATTAATTCCCTGATACTTCATTAATTTTATTACAACCAAGGCTGTATTTGGGTGTAAAATCATCTGGCAGGTTAAAATAAAAGGTTCATAACTTGAGTTTTTCTGAAAATTTTATCTTTAGCCTGATAATTCTTACCAACACAACCATTGACGACATTAAAGTTGTTAGGATATTTTCTGGTTTGGGATAAAAATATTAACACGTCATCCCGAACAAGTGATATTTTTGTGTTCCTGTCCCTGCGAAATTTATACCCTGGATTTTGCATGTTTTGCCTAATATATTGGCTGAAGAGCTCTATTAAAAAAGGCAAAGAGCAGTGGTGAACAGGGGCAACCCTGCTCCAGGAACGCTCCCACAAAACAAAGAATTTGAGAGGCTGCCATTTATTTTAATTTTTGCTGTTGGATTCTTAATATACAGCTTGGCAAGCTTCTATCAGGGTAATGGTGAAAACAAATTTCAACTTAACACCCTTTATGACAAAAAAGTCCGCCTTACTGAATCACACCCTTCTCTGCATCCAACCCATCAACAAAGCTTGTAACTTGTTTTGCTGGATATGCCACATTATTGTACGCCTCCTCAAGCTGTCTTGGGTTTTCTCTCATGGACAAATCCCATCTGGTCCAAAATGGATCGAGATGGCAAAAGTGTTTTCAATTCTTCTCAGCCATATTGACATCTAAAATTATAATCTAGGTTTAAACACTGAATTGGACGATATTGTTTACAATCTAATGAATCTTGCCTTCCTTTGGTATTACCGAGATTAAAGCATTGCTTTCCATGAGGAGGGGGGAGTCTCCCCCTTTTTGAGTGCTTCCCATTACATATCAGGCACATTTGGATCAACTGTTTTCCTTGAAACGACTTATACCATTCGGGGTTTTTTTTTTTTTTTTTTTTTTTTTTTTTTTTTTTTTTTTTTTATTTTTTTTTTTTTTTTCTGTGAAACCGTCCGAGCCTGGCTCCTTATTGGTCTGAGTCCTTGAAATATTGCTTGCCTTGACTTCTATTTCAGTGATGTCCGCAATCAATCAATCATCAATCAAATTTTATTTATATAGCGCCAATTCACAACAAATTTTGTCCTCAAGACACTTACAATCAAGGCCTTTTCAATCAAGGCCTTATTTGGTTCTTGTGAGATTGTGGGAAGATTTAGGGATCCAAGAAAACTCTTCATCTTGTCTTTCATATCTAGTTTTGGTTGTGAATATAATTCCCTATAGTAATTTTCAAAACTATTTTAGAATGTGTTCAGATCCATTTGTAATTTTCCATAGTTTGAGGGCATCTTATCTATATGATAGTGGGCTTCTGCTTTGTTTCCTCAGTTGTATATGATAACAATTTCATTTGCCTTGCTACCTGCCTCATAATACCCCTGTTTTAGCAATACCAGTTTCTTTTTAACCTCTTCTGTATATATTTCATCTATCTCGTTTGCAGTGTTTTAATTTTAATCGATACTTCAATGGACCCTGGTTTAGCTTGATGGACTTTTTTTTAATTCTTTGAGTTGGTGGAATAGTGACTTAAGCCTCTCCTGTCTAAGGGTTTTTTTAGTGATAGGAAAATTGGAAATTATTTTCCCTCAGACTGCCATAAATGCATCCCACACTATAGGAGGAGATACTTCCCCATTATTGGTTTTCTTTAAAATGAGGTATCTATTGCCTTTTCTAACTCTTCTTTTTACCTGAGGGTTAATTCAATAAACTTGAGTTCAGTTTCCGCATAGTGTAGACTTTAAGGTTATTTACCAATATCAAAACTGTCATTAACTAGTGGAGCAATTATCAGACACATCAATGTTCCAATATCACATGACTGAATTCTCAATCGCTCCCCTAATGCAAAGAATAGTCAAATCCCTTGAATAAGTAGATTGAGGTGCAGAGAAGTAGGTGTACAATACTCAACGTTCCATGACCTGTTACGTCACTGAGATACAAACTCTTCTCCAAAACAACTACTAAGCCAATTCTTTCATTATTAGTTTATTTATTAATCATGGGTTTTACTATGTCCTATACTGGGAGTGGAAGATTCCCTTTTTTGATAATCGTATATTCAATCTCCTCCGCATAAAGCACACCCTGAAGGGCTTCAGCAGGGACATCATAATCAAATATTTTTTTAATAAAAGACCAATCGCTCCCAGGAGGACCATATAAGCTAAAGAAAGTTTACCATAGCCCCTATCAATCCTTCCCGTTATCATTACATATCGCCCTTCCTTGTCCCTTTTATTTCGTCTGAAATATTGTTCATATTGGACCTGAATTTGAAATAAGAATGGCAAGACCCATTCTTCTATGTCCCTGCTTTATAGGTTGAATAAAATTACATGTTTTGAAGCCACCTCGTTTTAGTTTTGCATGTCCGATCCAGATAAATTGCGTTTTTCCTGAGAAGAATGCTATCTGAAGCACCCTCCCTTCTCAATTTAGACATGTAATCTTGCCTCTCTTGATAGGATAAGTTACCCATATTACATTGAAGGATACACTTCAGCGTATACTTGCAGTACTAAGATTTGTTTTTCCAGTTTTTTAGATGGAGTTTGTGTGACATCTCTATTTCTGCTTTTGAACTGCAGCAAAACACAAAAACAGAACAACAACCAATGAGTATTGAACTCTTAAAAACTGAGAACATTCGTTAGGTGGGGTTAGAAAAAAAACCCTGTGTAAGGTTGTTTAAGTGCGGTCCTGGAGAGGAAAGCCACTCTTCTGTGAGAGGGCCCTCCATTTGTAATGGATTCACCAGAATCTCATCCACAAGCCGTGCCCCCGACATATTGATCCTCCTAGAATTAGGCTCTTTGAAAACTGAATGAAGTCAAAAAAGGAAGTCCGCAACAGAGAATATACCTCAGAAAAAAAAGTATATACATATATAAATATATATATAAAGAATATATATATACACACACACACACACACATATATATATATAAAAAAATCCCTTCTCGCCCCGCCAGGGCTGTGATGGTGCCTCCTCTCAAGCACTGGTCCCTACTACCAGAGGCCCTGGAGCTTGAGGGTCTGCGCAGGATACTTAGCTGTTTCCAGAGTGCGCTCTTCTGTACATAGATCTCATATGTCCTTCCTGGTATCTGCTGGAGCCATATCTCGACCAGCTTTGGGGTTTACTGCCGAGTGCCCCCGATCACTACTGGGACCATCTTTTGCCTTTACACCCCACAATCTTCTCCTAAACACCTCCTGATCCCTGGTATTTCTCCAGCTTTCTCGTGCATCTTTCATCCTTAAGTTGCTGTCACTTGGATCGCTACTCCACCACTGTGACTGTCTTCTGTTTCTTTGTCTACCACACTATGGACCGGTTGGTTTGCCATACTAGAATCTTGCGCACTTGACAGTTGCAGCAAAGTCTGGTAGCTCTCAAAATCTCATGTTAATTTGTTATCTTTTGTCACTTTTTTAACTGATTTTTTTACACGTACTGATGGAATAATTCAGTGAGAAAGAGTTTATTCGAAAGAAGATGCTTTTTTCATTGAAATGGAGCAAATCTGGAGTATAATATACCCCTATTCCCAGCTTGAGATAAGGAGAGCTTTCGTGGTTCCGGTGCTAGTGCAAAGTTAAAGGCAAGGAATGGAGATACAAGCCCGTTCTGCCATCAGTCATCATGGGGAATGTCCAAACTCTCCGTGCCCAACAAAGTTGAGGAGTTTGGAGATATAAGGAGAAGACTCAGAAAGTGTACGGGTTGAGTGCAGCCTGATGTGTTATTACTGAGACCTGGATGAATAAAAAACATCTCGGATTCCATTGTGATATCCCTGGCTTCACTCTCATACTCATACAGAGATGCAAAGGCTATGGCAAGAAAAAAGGAGGAGGACTGAGCCGAATTAGTGAACCAGAGATGGGTAATCCCTGCACATATACTGTCAAGGAGAAGATATGCTGTCCAGATATTGATTTATTGACAGTTGGAATGCGAATATTATGTACCAAGAGAATTTGGTCATATAATAACAATACTTGTGTACATCCCTCCCAAGGCAACGGCTGAAGTTCCATGTGAAATTCTGCATGAATTTTTGCTAGGAACAGACAAAACACCCTCGGCACTTATAATAATATCTGGGGACATCAACCTTGTTACCCTCTCCTCCCACCTGACTGATTTACACAATTTGTTAACTGTGCTACAAGAAGAAAACAAACCCTTGATCTGCTGTAATGCCGAAAGTCAAAGAAGCTTACAGAGAATACTAGCCTTACCACCACTGGGCAGGTCAGATCACAACTTGGATCCTTCTGCGAGACCTGATCCAAACCCAGGTGTGGCAAAGGAACCTACAACTACACTCACTGTATAGGAAATGGACACCTGAGGCTATGAGGCTCTAAAGGACTGCATGGAACGCACTGATTGGGATGTGCTTCTGGAAACAGATGAGAAACAGTGAAGGACATATGATAGACAGGCTTGATTAGTTTCAACTGAGTACCATCAACTTCTACGAGAGAACACAGTCATACCTACAAAGACTGTACGCTGTTTCCCCAATAACGAAACCCTGGATCACAGTGTACATAAAGGCCAATCCTCAATCATTAAAAAGGAAGCTTTTAGAGAGTGTGACAAAGAACTGCTCAAACAGGTGCACATTAGCTAGAAAAGAGATTGACGATGCAAAGGTGAATACAAAAAGAAGATAGAGAAGAATTTACATCATAACAACATCCGTGAGGTGTGGAGAGAAATAAATAACCATCACTGGCTACAACAAAAAGAAAAAGACACACAATCGTGGGTGATGTGGAAAGAGCTTATGAACTCGATCAGTTCATCAACAGGTTGACACTGAATGGGGTCAACATTCCCATTCCACTGCCGGCCCCCCCCTCCTCCTCCTCCTCCCTCCTCCTCTTCAACATGTGGGCTTCTCACCCTGGCTCCTCATCACAACATCAGGACATCTCCATAATGGCTCCCTCCTACCTCCTCCTCCTCCACCTCCATCTCCACAAGTGTGTTCCTCCACCATGCCTCCTCTTCAACAACACAATCCGGCATCTCCATTATGGGCTCCTCCTCCTCTCCACCACAAGTGTGGTTTCCTCTAACACCATGGCTTCCTCTTCAACAACATCTGGGCAAATCTCCACCATGGCTCCGTCTCCTCCTCCCTCCCCTCCTCCTCCACAATGTGTTTTTCCTCCACCTTGCCTCCTCTTCCAACAACATCTGGGCATCTCCATCATGGCCCTCCTCCTCCTCCTCCTCCACAAGTGTGTTTCCCCTCCACCATGCCTCCTCGTTCAACCAACATCTGGGCCATCTCCATCATGAAACCGCCTCCACCTTCTCCTCCACATGGGTACATTTCCGCGACTGCAGCTACTCCACTTCACAAATCTGTTCCTACCACCCTTGTTTGTCACTGAGACAGGGTGAGGTTGGATCTCGGGAGACTTTGCTCTGGGAAGGCAGCTGGCCCTGATGGTGTGTGCCCAAGGCTGCTTAAAGACTGTGCTGCCCAACTGTGCCAACCTCTTCACAAAATCTTCAACCTGAGTCTACAGCTGGGGCGGGTGCCGGCTCTGTGGAAAACATCTTGTATTGTCCCGGTACCAAAAAGAAAATGCCCAGCTGAACTAAATGACTACAGACCGGTGGCCCTTACTTCACACATCATGAAAACCCTGGAGCGGCTGATTCTACGTCTTCTGAGGCCAGAGGTCAAAGACAAACTCGATCCCCTGCAGTTTGCCTACAAAGAACACATTGGAGTGAATGATGCAGTACTCTACATGCTCCACCGTTCCCTCTCTCATTTGGAAGAATCTGGCGCTTATGTAAGAACTATGTTTTTTGACTTTTCAAGCGCATTTAATACCATCCAACCCAACATACTCAAAAACAAGCTCATAGAGATGGGAGTGGTTTTTTTCCCTTTTGTCTCCTGGATCAGGGATTACCTGACAGAAAGGCCACAGTTTTGTCAGGTTGGGGAACTGTTTTTCTGGGACATTAATGAGCAGCACAGGGGCTCCACAAGGGACTGTCCTGGCTCCATTCCTGTTCACATTGTATACAGCAGACTTTAAATATAACTCTGAGTCCTGCCACATCCAGAAATACTCAGATGACACTGCTATTGTAGCTTGTATAAGGAATGGACAGGAATCTGAATATAGGGATTTGATAAAATCCTTCAGTGACTGGAGTCATAAAAACTGCCTCATACTAAACACCTCAAAGACAAAGGAAATGGTCATTGATTTCCGTAGATCCAAGCCCCCTCTTCAGCCTGTGAACACTTGTGGAGTGAACATCGAGGTGGTAACAAACTATAAATATCTTGGTGTACACCTGGATAACAAGCTGGACTGGTCCCTTAACACAGATGCACTCTACAAAAAGGGGCAGAGCCGCCTCTTTTTCCTAAGGAAGCTCAGATCTCTAAACATCTGCAGTAAGATGCTGCAGATGTTTTATCAGTCTATTGTGGCAAGTGTTTTATTTTATGCTGCAGTCTGCTGGGGAGGAAGTTTGGGAAAAAAGCAAGCAAGGAGGCTGGATAAGCTTGTGAAAAAGGCTGGCTCTGTGATCGGTGTAAGGATGGACTCTCTGGAGGAAGTTGTGGAGAGAGACACAATGAGGACGGTGGAGGCCATCCTAAACAATATGGATCATCCACTGCATAACACCTTGATGGACCAAAGAAACAATGGTGGTGGAAGGCTTCTCTCTCTTCGTTTTTAGGACAGAGAGATACAGAAGATCTTTTATAACCAACTGCCATCAGACTCTATAATTCTTATACAAATAGATGAGACTACAGACAAATGAATTTCCCCTTGGGGATCAATAAAGTATTTCGTATTCGTATTCGTATTCGTACACCAGCTTGTCTGTCTGGAACTGGAAGTCCCACAGGATCTTGGCTCGGTCATTCTGGATCACCTTTAGAGGTGTCTTCCACCTTGATCCCTGGACCTCCAGCCCATACTCAGTACAGATGTTCCTGTGCACGATGCTAGCCCCCTGGTTATGACGCTCCATGTATGCCTTCCCTGCCAGCATCTTACACCCGCTGTTATGTGCTGGATTGTCTCAG
>JAWZSL010000336.1:0-21144 GCA_034769285.1 Lutjanus argentimaculatus | reverse complement strand
TTCAAAATGGTAAAACGTCGAGAGCTCACTGAAAATGAAAGAGTCCACATTAAAGCACCTCATGATGCTGGATGGTCTCTGCGACAAATAGGGAAAGAAAGAAAGTGTTCTCACAGTGTGGTCAAGTATGCTTTGGAGTCAACTGCCGAGACTGGTGCTTACAAAATGCACCAAGGAAGAGGCAGGAAACGAAAGTTCACTGAAGCAGGTGTCAGACACCTCAAGATTTTAAGTACTAGAGACAGAAGGAAGACCACTGCTGATCTTCAGGCAGAGATAAATGCTTCTAGATCAGAGTCTGAGAAAGTCTCAATGACTGACAGAACAAGTCTTAAAGGGAAGACTAGCTGCTAAGAAGCCATTATTGAGGCCTGCAAACATCCAGAAATGCCTCAGATTTGCCAGGGAGCACAAACACTGGACTGTTGATGAATGGAAGAAGGTACTCTGGACGCACGAGTCCAAGTTTGAACTCTTCGGTCAGCATCGTCGTGTTTATGTCTGCAGAAAAGCTGGAGAATGTTTTGCTGCCAGATGCATTGAAACCCACAGAGAAACACGGTGGAAATTCCATTATGGTATGGGGTTCCATTTGTGGAAATGCCGTGGGCAAATTAGTGACGGTATCATGAACAAGAATGTCTACCACAACATCTTAGTGCATCATGGAATCCCTTCTGGACTGAATCTGATTAGAAGAATAAGGCTGGTAGAAAATTACTTATCGACTAAATATGATCTTAATGCTGCTGTTTATTTCTAACATGACAACTGCACATTAAACAATTAAACTTCATACAGCAGATTTAAACATGATGCTGTTGATCTGACACTGTCTGACAATGACAGAGACGTGGACATCACGTCAGTTTTTGGTCAAATCAAAGTAAAATGAATGTAACTGATTTAAGATTTTCTGTGATAAATGGGATAGACTCATCAATTTTCTAATCAGTGTTCTGAGCTGCAGTATCAGCAAAGCAAAACTGACTTTAAATGGTAAATAGTAGTATCAAAGTGGTATATAGATGCTTATCATTCTTTTAGTGTGTGGATGACACACTGTAAATTTTAAGTGTTAGTCTGAAGCAAATGGGATAAAATGACTGCATCACCAAACAGAGGTTCCCATGACAGCGTGATGCATTCAGTTTGTGCTGCTGCTACATTACATTGTGTCTACATTATATGGCTTCATTTGTGATATTCTGAACATACAGCTCAGCAACTTTTCATTTTTAACATCTTCCCTCAGTTTATAATCTATATCGTTTATAGAAAACTTTGTTAGGAAAAGAATTAGTTAAAGAGCAGCACTTTTTATGGATGATTTAATCTGAAACTCAGAACATAAACTACTCCTGACCAGGTTATGAGTTCAGCATAAGTTACCATGGTGATCTAACCAGGTTAAAAGAGCCACCTTCATGACACTGGAAACCCTGGTTTTAGACTCAACATACCTTGCTGGCACATTAGTCTTACTTCATAGTACACCCCTCTTGTGTCACTTGCTGTTAGTGTTTGTGATGTGTTTGCTCACAGAATGGTGGCTTCTGTTGGTAACTGTATATTTCACAAGTCCAGCTGGAATTCTTCTTTGAAGGAGAGGATTGGATAAAAATAACGCTTCATCATATGTTGAATTCTGTGATATGTGCAAAAATACATACACGTGTGTTAAATTTGTGCATGAGAATCGATAGTGGAATTGGAAATTTCATATCTTAATGATTCAGATCGAGACCTGGAACACATGTTTTATAAACATTAAAGGTCCCATATTATGCAAAATGCACTTTTTCAAGGTTTTCCAGTGAAAATATGTGTCCCCGGCCTGCCTACAGACTCCCCTGATATGAGAACAGTGCACTCTCTCCCTCTCTTGCTTGCTCCACCTTTCAGTGAATGCAGGCAAAAACACTCCGTTGGATTTTTCCCAAAAATATGACATCGTATGCGGGGACGCCGCCTCCTCTAGGCAAGGAGCTGCCTCCTCTGGGCAGTAAGCCCTGCCTCTGCTGCCACCCCCTGGAAACCTGAAGGTCCGCCTCCCGGTCGCCATTTTTTCCCCCGCTAATGCTGCTCTGGTAAATAAAGATGTTGAAAGCACAAGCAAAGTACGGCAAGTGCTCTGTTGTTGGCTGTAGCAACAAGCACAAATGTCTTCATTTACTCCCATCATCTCACCCAGAGAAGACTCAATGGATTCATTTTGTTTTTGACGGAAATGTCCCCACAACACTGGGTAAAGTGATATGTGTGTGTGTGGACTGCTTCATGAACGAGGGTCAGACTCAGTACAAAGCCGGAGTCACTTCAACACTAAAACTGACGGTTGGATCAGTGTCCACTGGCTGTGACCTGACTTCAAATGTGGCATCGGTAAGTTTTATCATGTTTATGCTGCTTTGCTGTGTGTTTAGTCGGCTCGATATGGCGTTAGCATCGCGGCTAATATGAGTAGCATCTACTTCATGCTCACGCATGTAATATTGAGGGAGAGTCAAGATAATCTGTGTAAACGTTAAGCCTCATATGAAGCTAATGAACTAAACCCAATAGTAAACTGGATGCTGGTAAGTGTTTTTCATGTCACTTTTTGTGTGACTTCATGCTGACAGGTTTGTGTTGTTATGGACGTCTCCTCTGTCCTCTGGTGATGTTGTGTAACTTAGATTAGCACCAAGCTGCTAAGTTTGTCAGACCTGAAATGTGTAGTTACCTGCTGCAGAATCAAACCCACAAACTTGTATTCAGACTAAACGGGCGCTGTGATTAGCGCAAGTATGCGGTTGTGTTTATCTGCGCTTAGAATGTAAGAATTGAAATAGTCTGTTTAGTTTGCATTACATTACATTACAAACTCAGTGGGGGGTGCAGGACATGCAGGAGGAGGAGAGGGACACGTCCATAACGACGACTGTTCTACTTTGATATCAATACAATTCATAAAATCATGACTACATGGGTTAACGATTTTTACTCACAAAAAGAACATTGTGTATTGTAACAATGACCATGTCACACACAGTAGGTGTTATTATAAATGTATTAGGCTCATAGCAGTGTATGATGACACATATGGTCTCAGTAGCATTTGACAGACCCTTGGTGTTACAGTTACAGTGTAACGTGATGAGATAATTGATACCAAATACTTACTGGTTTTTGAATTCTGCACTGCAACATATCACATTTATCTTTCATTTCTAATGAATAAATGTTGAATTATAGGAATTTAAAAAACAAAAACAAAAAAAAAAGTCAGTAAGAAGGACTGTGAGAAGTATTGATCAGAATTATTCTGTTAAGATAATCATGCTGACAGTTTCATTTAATTGGGTTTATAAATTCATCACACATACTGTCAGTAGTTATTTGTACTATACTGTATTGTAAACATTTTTTTTCTTTTTTAGCAGCTGCTGCCTTCTACAAGCTGGAGAAGATGCTGACCAACAAGATGGCTGTTAGAAAACTGAGCCCCTCCACCAGACTTCATCTGAGGCTTTCCACAGCATCATCCTTTGTTTTACACCAAACAATGTTGTTTCCATTTCTTGGAAAGCTGTGCAGGTAAACAGAATTGTAGTTATGTTGAACTTGTTAAAATATGTACAGTTTGTCATGATTTACATCTTTGATTTTCTCTGTACTGCTGTACTTCCAGACTCTGCCTGGCTGACATGTTTTACAAATGCTGAAAAACCACACGTCACATCTGGTGGAGACCAACTCTTCAAAGTGCAAAGTTCCCAAAGGCCATGAGAGGAGCATGCAGAGCAAAACCAGTGAAGACTGAGACAACATTTTGTAAGTGTTACGTTCTTTTATTTGTCACATGTACATGTTGTATTTACAGTTGCACTGTCACATTTTTTGTTGTAAAAGTTTCAACAAAAAAATAGAAAACTATTATTAAAATTATATAAATACACACAACTGATATGCACAGTTTTTTTGTTTGTTTTTTTTAAGTCTAAACAAAATCTTTGTGTAATACTGCACAGGGTATGTGGCTGATTTGATGGACCTCATCTTTGAGAAAATCCTTCTGGACCCAGCACCAGACATGGATGAAGATCCAGAGGACATGAGTGCGCAGTATGAGGAGCGAGACGAGGAGGAGGTCGTCGCCAGCTGTGTGTCCTGGTTCAACTAAGGGGAGGTCTGAATCCAACATAGCGGCCCTGGGCACCAGGAAACATGGTGAGAATCTGAAGAACCAGACTGTGACGAGGAGTGACGAGGAAGCACCAGCTCACAACACTCTGATAGGCTGATACCTGTAATGACTGAAACAAGAGGAAAAGATGTCCAGTTAGCATTGTAGCCTTGTAAACATCAATATTTGATATGTCAAACATTTTTCATATGGATTCAGTGAATTTCAGTTTTTTACTGTCATGGATAATAGGTACATCATTTGACATGTTATATGTTGTGATATATATGTGATTCAATAAATGCTTCATGGTGTAAAAATGATCTCCTGTGAATTCATGTTTAATATGTACAGTATCTACTTATTATGGGATGTGTTTCTCCATTCATGATGTTTTGTGAACACTGTAATGTTATGAACCACTGAAGTCATGTAAAGCAAATGCAAAGAATCTGACATATTAACTTCATAAATACAACAGTTACAATAAGTTGTGAAATTTTTTTCTCAGTATTGTGAAATAAACCCTGACAGGCTGATGCAGGACCCCGACAAAGTGGAGTTAATTCATCCTCAAGGAGTTTATTTCACAATACTGATTACTCACTGTACATTATCCTGTTTCATATACAGTAACTTACCATGATAAATAAATCTGACACAGAATATTGATTTTAAAATAATTTTGCAGCTCATTCAGAGTCATTCTCATTCTAAGGTCTGTTGTGAGCACATCCAAAAAAATTAGAAAAATGTAAATATTTCAACAAAATGTAAGGCCTATGAAATTCAAACCTGACAGACATTAGACAAGCTGTGGTGGATGAGCAGGAACCTTTGACAAATTTCAAACACATAATGTTGGAACTTTGTAACAGGTAAACTGTTGCACGTTATATGGAGACATAACAGTGTAGTTTACAAACCACTGCACACAGCCTCGACCTCAGAAAACTGATGATAAAATTATGTTAAATGATGATAGTGAAATTTTATGAATACCAAAACAAGCTCAGTATTATATGAACTGTTTAACTGTTAACACTGTTTTGATGGCATCTCTGCTGAGAATACTGCAGAACAAAAAGAGAATTTATTGTCAGTAATCATCAAAATATGTAATTGGGACACGTAACACCTGCACAGGTAAGAGTACTAACATGTCTCACCAGAGACATGACGGTTAACTACATGCACAAAAGACAATGTCACTTATTCGCCAAAATGTCCCTCAATAATGACCAAGCGGAGTGAGTTCTCACTTAGCATTATCTACCGAGCTACATTTTAGCGCTGTATCAACACACACATCGACTAATTGTAACGTACCAAAACACACCAAATTGTTGACTTACCATCAGAAATGTCCTGCAGCATCCACAGAGTTTGAACTTCTGCAGGAGCTTCTGTCTGTGTCACATTCTGGATCAAAATCAGACGTTTGAATTTCAGCGCGTCTGAGACCAGCCGTATCCGTGTCCAGCATCAGGGTTGGCCCCTCACGCCCACTTCCTGAGAGGGGCGCGACTGGGTGCGACTAGTCACAGCTCATTTGCATTTAAAGCTACAGGCACAGAAACAGCTCGTTTCTAGAGAGGCTGAAATAGAGGGATTTAGAGGCCTGCTGATCTGTATGATCTGAGTGGTGTTTTATGAAAAAAACTTCAAAAGCATGTTTTGAGGACATCTGAGACATATAAAAACTTATCAGAAAGGGGCATAATATGAGACCTTTAAAAACCAGGGCCTGTATTCATAAACATTCTAAGAATACTCTCTCAGTGTTCCTAACTTGGTCTAAAAATTCCTTGCAAGGAGTCACTTTGAAGTGAGTTAAGAAACTTCTCAGAGCAACTCTGAATTAGGAAGTGACAGAAAACTTATATCTTAGTGTTAAGTTGTGGTTGATCCCATTGTTAGGTATGACACATTATTTTAAAGAATGTGAGTGCTTGAGCCAAAAAAACAATTCTTAGTGATAATGGTCATAAGAATAAACAGTAAAAATTCATAGAATTTAGTCTCCATCAAGATATGGTGTAATTATGAGTACTGTTAAGAACTGAATAAATTGTACGCCTGACTTGAAAAGTATTGTTTATGTTTAAAAACACAGAGCTACTTGTACAGTAGCCTTTTCATGCTGATCGCTGTTATATTAATTTGCTTGTGTCTATTTACCATGCTGGTAATTTTGGTGCTTAATATATCTGATTAATGGGGAAGCCTGCTGTGTCCATGAATGCCATTTTGTGAGCATGGGAGGTGTGGACATCCAGAGGAAATGAAATGAACTGTGTCAGCGTATAAGACTGTGAAAGCGCTGTGAAGCGTAATTGTGTAATCACTCTGCTGATGTTAAGTTGTCACAGACCAAATTCTTTGTGTTGTCATCACTTTCATTTCTGGCATTATAGCATTATTGTGTTATGTGGGAGATTTGTTTTTATTTTATCTTGTAAAACACTTGATAACCTTAAAAAAGTGGTACATAGATAACGGTCATTATTATTATTATTGTTGTTACGTGAGCAAATCTCTTATGGGATCAACCACAAACATTATCTCTGCACAGTCTAATGTGTAGCATTTTACTAACTCACTGTCACTCAGCACTTCTTCATCTTTCTGTCATTTTCTCTTCTGCTTAAGAAACACTTAAACCTCCTCCCTACTCTGACCACTTTTCACCTCATGAGCTCTTAGGAGCTAAGATATGTGAATAACTTATCTTCACCAAGATCTACTCTTAACTTTATGGGGAAATTCTTAGAAAATGTCACAATTCTAAAAATTGTCATAGAAGTTTGTACTAAGAAGCTTTGTGAATATGGCTCCAGATGAATATGAAGGATAAAACAAACTGATTTTTTTTTGTCGTTAATAACAGGACAAGTTGAGGAGTGTGACATGAAAGCTGGGGAGAGAGACAGAATGATATGGAGCACATGGCCATGGGCTGGAATCAAACCAGGGCCGCTGCAGCAAGGATTCAGCCTTTGCATATGGAACATGCACAATTCCAGGTGAGCTACTGAGGAACCCGAACATAGATTCATTTGAGATTCTTTTCAAATACAGTCGGCACAAAGAAATTTTGAAATTGAACTCTTAACAGTGAGATGAGCTGATCTAAAGCACTTTAGTAGGATAAGCTTTCCAAGAAATTCCACTACCAAGAAGTCTTTAAAACCAAGTTAGATACATTCAATATAGAATAAATATGAGAGGTGTTTAAAACCAGGCTTCCATTCTACTCACAGTAAATATATGACAAATATAAAGGATACCATTGTTTGACTTGAGATTCTTTTCAAATCTACACTAGACATACAACATTTAAAATATACCTCCTAACAGTGAGATAAGCTGATATAAAGCTCTTCATTTTCCACTCAAGGGTTTAGAAGCTAGTTTCCACATTACAGACATTAAAAATCAGATGATATGTATTAAATCATATTACAGCCTGATTTTTTGGCCTTAATAACAGGACAGACTGAAGAATGTGACAGGAAAGGTGGCAGAGAGAGAACAGATGACATGCAGCACATGTCCAAGGGCTAGAATCAAACCAAAGCCTCTGCAGTAAGGAGTCCGTCTTTTCACATGAGGCATGTGATCTACCAGGTGAGTGACCACATCTTGATCTTGCGGAGGGGTCCATGTACCATCCTTCCCAAACTGTACTTGACTTTTTTGGTAATTAGGATAAACAAAGATACAATGTATCATTTGTTTTCCTGTTTCCAGCAAAAATTAATGATAATAATGATGATGATAATAATAATAATAATAATAATAATAATAATAATAACAATGTTTTTCCGGTCATTGACCTTAAATCAGCAGTTGGAATAGAAGTTAAACCAAAGCCAGAAACAACTTTATTATCACATTCATTGTGTTATTGCTATTATCTATTAAAGCTCATTTCCACCACTGAAAGAAAAAAATATCCAGAAGGTAAGTCATAATTATGAGGCAAAAAAGTCAAAATTATGAGATAAAAAGTCATAATTATGAGATAAACTGTCAAAATTATGAGATAAAAAGTCAAAATTATGAGATAAAAAGTCCTAATTATGAGATAAAATTATGAGATACAAACTGTGCATGCACTGCAGTGCTGGTGTCTTCAGAGGAGCCTCCATCTCCTTTCAGGCACAACCATGACACGTATGGCATGCTGTGATATGCAGTGCTGAATAAGGTAACTATTACAGGTGACTTTTGTAAATGTTAGGTGTTTGGTATCATTTTTCAAGTCTTTTAATCAACACTCCTTTGTAGTTTTTGATCATATCTTTTGACTGTGAAAGAACCATATATTGTTTTTAAGCAATGTAACGTTTATGTGACTGGCATTTGACGGTATCGCTGAAATGAAAACAGTGAGTGCGTCTGCATTAAGTTGCTCTGTGTTAGGCGGCTACATCAGCCTCCACAACAAGCACTGCACCTCGTACACTGAGGCGGCACAGCTGGCGGGAATAGCACACTTTTAGCTCTTGGCTACTTTTAGAATCTAGAACCAAACCATGTACTGTACGTCAGAAAGTGTTCAGGCGCTGTCTTTGCTCTATAGACTACCAAAATGTTGATTGTTTCTGTAGAGAAAAAAGATCTACATCTAATAAAATATGAATGCCAAAGTAATATGTTTGATTTCTGTGCTTAGTAATATACTGGCACAGTCTGTGACCGATATTTAATAGACATCTAAAAAAAAAAAAAAGTCTTCTGATACAGATATTTAAAAGATAAAATACCAGATAGATATTTATATTTCGACTGTGGATATTTTTAGTATATAGACAGTGTTCCATCTGTACAAATGATCTGTAATAATAATACTTATTATTATTATTGTTGTTATTATTATTGTGTTGTTGTTGTTGTTGTTACCAGTACTAATAGTCTTGTAACCATTGCAGTATGATAAAACAAAATACTATATTTAAGAATGAAATGGTCTTGTATAGCTTGTGTGCATGTAGAGGGAAAAGCCTAATAGAAGTGTAATAGCAAGCCAAATATCTGATGCAGAATTGATCAACTGTGAGTTGTTTGTATGTAACAAGATGTTACTCTACTGTTTAGAGAAACCAACATATAATAAATGTATGTTGTGCAAAGTCTTGAGGCTGGAGCTGAAACAATTAATTGATTATGAAATTAATTGCCAGCTATTTGGAAAATCAATTAATTGGTTTGAGTAATTTTAGAAGAAAATTCTTTGATTTGAGCTTCTTGAATGTGAATATTTTTTGGTGTCTTTACTGCTCTATCACAGTAAACTGAATATCATTGGGTTGTGAGTAAAACAAGACATTTAAGGATGTCATCTTGGGCTTTGGGAAACACTGATTGACATTATTCAAATTTTAAAACAAATAACTATTAATCGATTAATCAAGAAAATGATCGACCGTTTAATCGACTATGTAAATAATGGTTAGTTGCAGCCCTATACCTAATTGTACCATAAAATACGAATGCAAGCCAGATCAAATAATAACCCTTTTATACAAACCTCTTTTTGCTACATAGTTCTGAAATAAATTCAGAGAATTTAGTACATAAACTTACTCATGGTATATTGAACCATTTTGTTCATTTTGACAAAAAGTAGCATTTTCAAACACATTCATTACAGTTGCTTCAGGCCTCTGTATTTTATTGACAATGGATTCAACACCCAGCCAAACATGTTATCATTACTACTGACACTACAGGTAGGAGGTCAGTCAATGTTGTCATAAGCTGCCTGACAATACAATTAAATGGAGTGATTATGCCCACATGCCCATCTTAAAGTCAGAGCTCAAAAAGATTTCTTTTCCAAAGTATTCTGCACTGTCCGTTGCAGCTGAATGTTTTTCTTTCTCCATAATATAAGTAAATGTAGTTTAATTTTTTTAAGTAACTTACATCACTTCATTGACTCACTCGGGACCACCATGGAAGTTCTATTGCTTGCTTCTACCGGAATTAAAAATTGGAATCACTCTGGGTGTTTGGCCACAGTGAGTTTTCATTATTCTTCTAGTAATTTGTTGAGTTACTGTTTCTCGTTTAACCTGTTTAACCTGAAATTTACATGCACACACTTTGCACAAACTTCACACATTTTAGTAAACACCTTATTTTATTTTATTTATTTTTTATAATTATTTTTATTTATTTTAAAACACCATGACAGCGTGTGATTGCACATGATGTAGTGTAGAGCTTGTGCTGGTGCCCACTCACAGTTTTTGAACACCTAACAAATAAAATTATCTACCATGATGCATAAATGTCAGAATTTCATTTGTAATAATACAATAAGTTTCCCTGGGACAGATTTAGAGAACCAGAAAAGTGAGACTTATTTTAAATAATAATGGGATAGTTCAGATTTTATATAGTGTGGTTGTATGAGGCACTTATCCATAGTCAGTATATTAGCTACAGAAGATGCACGATGCAACCTCAGTTTGGAGAAGCATTGAGGAGCAATGTACTGCTTTGGACAGGGTTAGCAGCAAAACTTATTTTAGACCGCTAAAAAAAATCAATATTAGTTTATGCTATGTTACCAATATTTTCACCACTCTATTTTGCTATTGGTCAGCCTTTTCCAACAGGAAACTGCTGCTATATAAGTCAAATATCGCTCTCTCCCAACCAACCAAACTCTGGCTTTTGTAAAATGAGTCATTTTGTCCTGCAGAACATGTGAGTTGCTGGTCTGCCGCTGCCTCAATCAGCTTGTTTATGTTATTGTGTGACTTTTGTGTTTTTTGAAAGGTTAGTTGGGATTCACAAGCAGACTAACCAATTGTGGCAACAGCAGATTGGCAACTCTTATGTTGTGTAAGGTAATCACTGATTTCAGCCATGGAGTTTGGTTGGTTTGGAGAGCATGATATTTGGCTTATATAACGGCAGTTTCCCAACAGAAAAGGCTGTCTGATGGCAAAGTAAAGCGGTGAAAATATAGAGTACATTTAAAGTGATAGTGATATACAGTATATATTTTTTCTCGGTTGAGCTTTTATAGTGTTTTGCTGTTGACCCCTGTCCAGAGCAGTTCATTACTTAGCTTCTGTGCTGGTATTCCTCACTGCTTCTCCTAGTGGTGTATCGACTGCCAGTCACTGTAGGTAATACACAGACTATTGAAAAGTACCTCTTACAATCACATTTCAAATAATCTGAACTATCCCTTTAACATAACATGAAATAATGCTCCCTTTCTCCATCCTTGAAGAATAAGAGCATAGTAAAAGTTTTTGTCTTATTTAAACACAAAATATTCTACTCCAGTCTTGATGATACCTTGCCTCTCACTGAGGAACTCTCTTCTGAAGGACCCTTGCTTCCCTCTGTGGATATATTGAATGAACAAGCCAATCAGAGAGAAGGAGTGAAGAAACATGCTGTGCTTCATCGTGGACAGATTCTTAGAGAACTTATTCAAGTGTTTTCTGAGGAAAGTATTATGGAGGATGATATTAGCTTTTAAAGTTATTCTTTCTGATGGAAAGCTTGAAAAGGCTGTGGATGATGGAGATGTTTTGAGGGATGTGTTGTCAGAATTCTGGAATGAATTTAATGTGCAGTGCACTATGGAAATGACTTCAAAGTGGCATACCTACGTCATGCTTTTGGTAAACAAGAATGGGAAAGTGTAAGCCGAATAATCACAAGCACCTTCCTATAAAACTTGCACCTGTCCTTCTGGAGCAAGCTGTTCTGGGTGTTGTGGAGAGTGATCTTGTGGATAGCTTTCTCAGGTATGTGTCAGAGTCTGAGCAAGTGATCTTTGAATCTTGCCGTTCAGATTCTGTTGACCAAGAAGAATTGTCGGAAATCATGGATATTCACAACTGCTAAAGGCTTCCAACAGCAGATAACCTCAAGCAAATCTTGAGGGAGCTTGCGCATCAAAAACTGATTCAAGAGCCAGCTTTTGTGATTGAACAATGAGCCAACACACTCGCACCTGTTCAATCAGAGCTGAAAAGGCAGCTGCCTATGATGCGCTAACCAACATCACGCAAGATCATGAGATCAATTATTTACCCCAGTACCCAGAATGCTCAGGAGAAACAAATTGTCAAGTATGTAAGTGCCATACTGTCGAGAGTCTGACACCCACCACCTCTCCTCTTTCCTCAGGTTTTCCACTGGATCAGACTTGTTTACAGAAAGAGCGTCACTGTCACCTTCACACAACTTCAGGGCTTTCAGAGAAGACCTGTTGCTCATACATGTGGCGTTACTTGGAGTTGCCAGTCAGATATGACAGCTACCCCTGATTTTTCGACCATGAAATGAACAAAGTCTTAGAGAGCAACGTGTGGGTAATGGATATTGTCTAAGATAAAAAAAATTCAGCCCACCAGATGTTAATTTGTAGCCTTTTTAGGTTTTTCAGATCTTTGACTTGAAAGATGTACAGTGACCTTGTTTAACCTTACTGATTGTCACATCTTTAATGTTTATGTTTGCTATGTTTGATGCAGAGAAAATACTGTGAAAAGGCAGTAATTCAACTCCAAATTTAAAAGTAGTTATTTTCCCTGGCCTGTAGTGCTACTGATCCCCCTCTAGATAGTTTTAGTGTCAGGTGCAGAGTTTAGGAGGTATTGGCTGTCGAGATGTCTGCCCTCTCTCCAATATAATGGAACTAGATGGCACTCACCTTGTGGTGCTAAAAGCACCAAAAATCCATTTGAAAAATTAAACACTAGTGTCTCTTTCCAGAAATCATGACCTGGTTACTCAAGATAATCCACAGACTTGTTGTGAGCAGTTTCATGTAGGAACCATTTTCTTTCTAGTTGAAATAAAATAGTTACAGTACATATTCTGCTGCAGAAAGAACTGCTCACAGTAACAAGGTCTGTGGATTATCAAGAGCAACCAGGTAAACGATTGCGATTATGAGTTGTAGTTGTGATCTCTACAGTAATTTGGGATATGAGAGGAAAATGGAGGAGCTTAAACTCTGTGTTCAATGTGACACATTATGCACCAATAAGTCATGTTAAAATGACCTATTTCAGACAACATACAGTTGTGGTTTAGGGAATGATTCACATATGGTAGCATCCAGGATAATTTGGGATATGAGAGGAAAATGGAGGAACTTAAATCTGTTCTATTTCAAACATTTTCAACTTGTGTTTGTTAGAACTTGGAAAGTATTTGCTACTTATCTAACCTCCCACAAGATACACATAGAAATAACCAGCCCTACTGTTCTTTTTGAGAAAAACACCACTTCACATCAGTTCCCTTTGTAACATGGTTAGTAAATCGGCACACAAGGGTACCAAAAGAAATTACATTTCACTGTTACACGCATACTAAAATATGTTTTTATATTTGTAATAATAATATTTCATTATCTGCTATGTTCATGCAACTGATGTTGTTCCAGATGCACTACATTTGTTGAACTAGTTTGAAAAATTACCTAAGCAAATGAATCATTCATTACCAATGCAATATTTCAGTATTTATTTTTCTTTACTGAAGCCACCTTAAAGGGGACAGGTCACCTCAAAATCTAAAAATACACACTTGTCCTCTGGCTTGTAGTGCCATTTATTAATCTATACCGTCCTGGTGTGAGTTTTGGAGCTATCTGCCATAGAGATATCTGCCATTTCTCAAAATGATGGTATTAGATGGCACTAGTGGTGCTCTCCAGGCCAGGGGAAATATGTATTTTTGATTTTGGGGTGAACTGTCCCTTTAGTTATTTCAGCACTTTAATCCCCCAAAAATCTTCATTTCAAATTTGGGATGCATGATTTGTATTTTTTTCCAGCCAATATTGATAGCCTATTAAAAGATGCTTATTTAACCTGTAGTTAATGCACAGCTGAGTGTAAGAAAGGCTCAGATATAGTGAATATGGATGGATGGTATAATATTTCACAGCTCTGACTGAACCAAACCTTAAGTTCATTTTAAAAAAATCTTCATAGACATACTTTGGTTTTAATAGTGCTTTTTGCCAAAGAATTTAAATGAAAAACAATGACAAACTTGTCAAATCAGAATATTCAGGTATAGCCTGTATATTAGCTCATTTACACTGATATAGCTGGATAGGCCAATATTAACCGTGCATCCCTTTCTGAAAAATATGATTTTTTGTTTAAAACAAAAAAGTATGTTGCATAAAATTCTAATCTTGTTTACAGTTTATATGATTTTATAAAATTTCACATTGCAGGCACTATTTTACTTAGTCTGTACAGGTACTGTTGTTGTTATTTATTAAAAGGCAGCTTGGCATTGCCAGTCATTCCATGAGCCTGGTATGGGTGACAATTAAAGGCTCCCTGCTGTTGAAAGTTAGATGAAATTGCAGTTAAAATGAAAACATGCAGTTTTGAATGTTGTGATTGCTTAAACATTTTAATAAATAATTCAGTTATACATGTGTGGATTTTGAATTTTTATCCAGTTCTTACAAATACAAAGTATTTAGTACATATTTAGTTAGAAATGAAACTATTTTTTGTCACATCTTTGATGTGCTACAAGAGTTACAAACATATATATATATATATAAATATATATATATCTCAGGTTAAAGAATATGATTTTGACCAAAATTGCAATCACTATGTAAAAATATTGTCCTGGAATGACACTGGAAAATATATGAGGAGTGGCGTCACTGAAGGCTCAGAGTCTGCACTGGTCCATACAGCTGAGTTTCTCAGTTTTTTTCTCAGCCAAGAACCCTTACAAGATACAAAATGTATTATTCTTTGAACTATGAAGGCAAATATAGAGTTAATGTTTGGAGGTTATAAACATTAAACATGTATTGAAAATATTTGCGCCATGTCAACACAAAAATACTCAAGTGGAAAGAGTGAGTATGCATCATTAATGAGTGACATATGGTTTACACACACAACATGTCTTGGACTGGCAGGAAGAATTTATATATATATGCAACAACCTATGTACTGTGTCTGAACCAGGAGAATAAACTCATAGCATTTATGAAGCACATATGAAGACAAGAGTTGTCCTTTTGTGTCACAAGAGGGAATATACCCTTAAGTGTGCCCTTTTTGTATTTTAAACCAAAACTGAATACAGGTCATTTTTACATCTAAAATACTTGAAAGCTTACGTTCTAATTAAACAATCGATAAATTTGAAATAATATACATCAAAATTCTTCCTGCCAGTCCAACACGCATAAACCATATGTCACTCATTAATGGTGGATACTGACTCTTTCTACATGAGTATTCTGTTTCAATATGGTGCAAATATTTTCAATACATGTTTAATGTTTATAATCTCCAAACATTAACTCTGTGTTTGCCTTCATAGTTCAAAAACTAATATTATGTATCTTATAAGGGCTCCTTGGTCGAGAAAAAAACTGGAAACTCAGCCTTGTACCTTTATATTTATTAAAGTTCATAGATTGTTTAATTAGTATGTCATCTATAACCTATTTTGGATTTTAAAATGGGCAATTTTAGATTGTGGTTTAAAGCTAAAAATCAAAAAAGGCACATTTTTAGGATATGTTCCCTCCTGTGCATCATGGGGCAACACTCTTGTCTTCTTATGTGCCTGAGTTCTATTCTCCTGGCTCTTTATCTTGATAGTTAATTTAACCTCCGGTCAGCCGGCTGCCTTTCTGCAGTTTTCAAATCAACAAGTACGAAATAAAATAACAACAAAATTGATACTTTTTAAAAATAGTATAATTATTTGGATTTCTCTCGTTTTTATTTCTGCCAGCAAAAGAAAGACAATCAGCTCTCTTTACCCTTTTTTGTTTGTTTGTTTGTTTGTTTGTTTTGTTTAAACCTCAAAAGAAGCAGCACTCACTTAAGGGCATACTCCCTCTTGTGGCAGAAATAGGCATCAACTCAGGGTTTCATCTGTACAATATCTGAGTATCCCTCTGAATTACTGGTTGAAAATTACACATTTATTCTTCAGAGAGGAAAACTGCTGCCCAGTGACTGTTTAGTTATCTCTGTTACATCATGACGTAAAAACAAAAAGTGTGAGTCAATGGGATATTACAACCCTCAAATTATAATCTCTGTATTTGCTTTTAACTAATATCCCGCCTTAATAATAATGTCTGTGTCTTTGGTGACATTTTCCCTCATTGCCCACCGCACTGACAGAAGCTCTCAGTTGAGGGTATACCACCTCTCTGTGGCATAAAAGATCAAAAAGTCTTGTTATCATATGTACTATGCCTGCATGTATTCATGTATTTACTGGTTCAAATGAATGTGATGTATTGTTTATTTGATGTCATTTCATTATAGCTGAAGGCAAATACAGAATAATGTTTGAAAGTGTAATGTCCTGTTTGCTAAAACATAAATTGTTTTACACTGACAGAAAGGCAGAGAGTCAACACAGAAAATAAAAGCCAGGAGGATTTAATAAATATTCATTGGATATTAGTTAAAGGCAAATACAAAATTAATATTTGAAGGTTATAATGTCCCATTTACTCAAATACTTATTGTTTTACATTCTTATGCAACAGAGATAACTACACAGTCACTGGGCACCAGTGTCCTTTCTGAAAAATAAATATGTAATTTTTATCTGTAATTCATAGGTATACTCAGACATTGTAATACATGAAACCCTGAGTTGTTGCCAGTTTCTGCCACAAGAGGGAGTATGCCCTTAAGTGAGTGCTTTTAAAACCAAAAAAGAAAATTTGGGAAAGAGAGGTAATTTTCATTTTTGCTGGCAGAAATAAAAACAAAAGAAAAATCCAAATAATTATACTTTTAAAAGGATAATTTTTTCTGTTTTTTATGTATGTATGTATTTATTTATTTATTTATTTATTTATTTAATTGAACAATAGAATACAATATTTACAAAGAAAACTGTTCTTGCCTGGGGTATACCTAAATAAACAAAGAAACATCAGTTCACTGAGAATCTATCAAAAACAAGTTTAGTTTTCATTAGGGATGCACTGATACCACTTTTTTTCAGACCGAATACAAGTACAAGTACTTACATTTGGGTACTTGCCGATACTGAGTACCGATATGAGTACCTAATAATGCCATTAAAGTTCTTACAGTAACTTTAAAAACATTTTATTTTCATTAGAAGCTCACTTTCTAAATGTAACAAATCATTGTTACTGTTTTCCTGCTGTAAGTGTAATCATCGTTACTGTACATGACATTTTTGGGTTGCTACTTTACTGATTTTTTGTTCCTTACTAAGCTGTGCGGTTTACTGTGTACATGATATATTTCAGTATAATAATTTCACAACGTGATTATGGACTTATAGATTTAAGTTTTACTGTTACAGATGGTGTTATAAGACAATTCATTTATCATTTACAGCACTTAACTAGTATTTTAACTACACATTTAGCTACATGTGTGGTATCTAAGTGTCTTCTTTGTGTCCGTCTTGCCTAAGAGCTAATTAGTTCCTGCCTGCCATTGTTTATGGGGGACAGGTATGAGTGTGGTGCCTTGTGCAACAGTTTTGTTTACCCCGATGTGAGCCCCAAAGAGTGAAGTTGGGTGTACTGTGATGTCAGGCCGTTTCACTGAAGATTAATACACAAAGAGAAGTTGTAGCAGCTTATTACGAAGGAAAGATGGTTACAGACTGTGGCAGCTGCGTTTTTTTCTTTGTCTCCAGATTAATTAGTCACATTCAACTACTTTACACCCGCTGGGGCTTATTGGACAGCGGCTGGCTGCGGTCTATAGGTGCACATGGATTTACATGGAATTTTATGGACAGTTTCCAAAGTCTCTGCGGTCATTAGTGGATGTTGTTGAGGACAGCGATTCCTCGCTGACGATGACGACACGACCAAAAAAGAAGGTAAGCGTCAGCAAGCGCATTGAACTCTATGTCGTGTTGGTTCTTTAGATGTTTGCTTGTGTGTGTTTTCGTGACGTGGTATCAGGTGTGGAGTATCGGAGTAGTTTTGCGAATACAAGTATGAGTACGTGAGGATAGTATCGGACCGATACCTGATGCTGGTATCGGTATCGGTGCATCCCTAGTTTTCATAGCTTTCTTATTTTGAAGTCCTCTTACAGTTGTGACATATTGAAGCAAACTCCCGATGAAAGTGTCCGTCCATCTCCTCTAGTGAATATGAAACTTCCCCAATAACAAAATCAACTGAACAAAAAAGACAAGGTCCCCCTTCTCATTGTTCTCAAACCATATAAAGACATCTTTGTCCTTAGTTTTTCTTCTTATATAGTTTCCAACATCCACCCAAAACACTCTGGTATACATACAGTGATAAAACAGATGACAAATAGATTCCTCTGCTAGTCCACAAAAGTCACAAAAATATTCAATATCAATCTTAAATCTTTATAGTGTTTTCTTTGCTGGATATATTTGATGCATAATTTTAAAAGAAACTTCTTTTACTTTATTATTAAGACAAAATTTATTCCACACCAGCCAGGTTTTATTCCAATCAATTTCTCCATAAAGCAAGATCCTGAAAAGTTTTGCTGGTGCCACAGTTACAGATTGCATAAGATTCCTGATATATTTATTTGAACATTTAGTCTTGGTAATATCCATTTCACCAAGGAATATGCTGCTATTGAATAGATGGATCATAGAGACCTCAAGTGTTGAACTTACTCTGTTGGCGTAACTGGGAATCTAAATTTAGAGATTAATTCATTATATGTCAGTAACTGTCCACCAGCATTAACAAGTTGTTTGACTAATACAGTACCATTGTTGACCCAATTTTTGTAATACAAAGATTTATTATTATATTGAATATTCCTGTTATTCCAGATGTAATAGTTAGTTGGGGAAAAATTATGTTTGTATATTAATTTCCAAGCCAGCAGAGCCTGTTTATGAAACCTTGCTAACTTAATAGATAACTTTATCAATTTTGTAATCACATCTGAGTACAAATTCAAGTCCACCCATCAAGTTAGAAACATGTTTAGGGAAAGTATTCCAAATGTTGTCTTTCTCTAATCAAATTGCTTAACCATTTCACTTTGAAAGTATTATTTAATGTTTCAAAACCACCATTTCTTTTTATATTACATAGGATATCTTTTCTTAAGTAGTGACATCTGTTTCTCCAAATGAAATCAAATCATATTTTATGTAATTTTCTGTATATTACACAAATTATATAAGACACGTAGACAATCAGGATATCCCTTCAGCTTTAGACAATAAAATTCTGCCATTCAATGAAAGATCCCTCATCAACCACATATTGAATTTCTTGGATATTTGTTCAATTATAGGACTGAAGTTCAGTTTACTACAAAGTGTTTCATTCTTATCAATAACAACACCTAAGTATGTAACTGTATTCTCCACAGGGATACCATTTAGTATCACTACCTATTACACACTGCACTAACTTTAGTAGGTCACACTCCTTTAATGGTAATAGAGCAGATTTCAAGTTCATTTTTAGAGCTGACACAGCAGAGAATTCCTCAATACATCTAATTGTTTTGATCACCTCGTATCTATTGGAGAGAAAATTTGTTGTATCATTTGCTAGTTGGGATAGTTTAAATCCTCTATTTAAGGTTTTTATACCTTGGAAATGACTATTTTTAATATGTGTAGCTATAATTTTGTGACAAGAAGAAATAAGAAGGGGCTAAGTGGGCAGCCTTGTTTTATCCCACGACAAATATCAAACCTAGGAGTCGTACCCTGTGCTAGTTTAATTGAGCTGTTGCAACCTTTATATAAAGTTCTGACCGCTTTTAAAAATTGATTTCCAAATTCAAAACACTTAATAACTCGAATCATAAATTGGTGACTTATTGTATCAAATGCTTTATAAAAATCCTCAAATAAAATAAAACTGTTGTCCAATATATACTCATAGTTGAACATGTCCAATATTTGTCTTATGTTATTGCATATGTTTCTTCCTGGTATAAATCCAGATTGCTCTTCATCAATAATGTCATCCAATTCTAATTTTAATCTTTTAGCAAAGACAAATGCAAATATCTTAGCGTCATATTAACAGACTAATTGGCCTCCAATTCTCGATACTTAGTTTGTCTTTCTTTGGTTTAGGGATCAATTTAATGAGACCTTGTTGAAGGGTTGGTGGCAATTCTTCTTTAATTATAGCCTCTTTGAACATTGCAATTAAAAATGGGGCCAAGTCCTTCATGAAGACTAAAATTCACTTATTAAAACATTGAGAAACTCAGCCCTGTGCCTTTAGTGACGCTTTCCCTCATTGCCCACCACACTGACAGAAGCGCTCAATTAAGAGTACGAATACGAATACGAAATACTTTATTGATCCCCAAGGGGAAATTCATTTGTCTGTAGTCTCATCTATTTGTGTAAGAATTATAGAGTCTGATGGCAGTTGGTATGAAAGATCTTCTGTATCTCTCTGTCCTACAACGAAGAGAGAGAAGCCTTCCACCACCATTATTTCTTTGGTCCATCAAGGTGTTATGCAGTGGATGATCCATGTTGTTTAGGATGGCCTCCACCGTCCTCATTGTGTCTCTCTCCACACCTTCCTCCAGAGAGTCCATCCTTACTCCGATCACAGAGCCAGCCTTTTTCACAAGCTTATCCAGCCTCCTTGCTTGCTTTTTTCCCAAACTTCCTCCCCAGCAGACTGCAGCATAAAATAAAACACTTGCCACAATAGACTGATAAAACATCTGCAGCATCTTACTGCAGATGTTTAGAGATCTGAGCTTCCTTAGGAAAAAGAGGCGGCTCTGCCCCTTTTTGTAGAGTGCATCTGTGTTAAGGGACCAGTCCAGCTTGTTATCCAGGTGTACACCAAGATATTTATAGTTTGTTACCACCTCGATGTCCACTCCACAAGTGTTCACAGGCTGAAGAGGGGGCTTGGATCTACGGAAATCAATGACCATTTCCTTTGTCCTGCGTTTTTATGACTCCAGTCACTGAAG
>JAWZSL010000335.1:0-21262 GCA_034769285.1 Lutjanus argentimaculatus | reverse complement strand
CTAAAAATAGCAACTTTATGTCTGTCTTCCACGGAAGGAGGTGTTGACTTCCCAGACATTAGAAAATTCCAGCTTAGTGTTCATCTGCGTACTATAGCTGACTGGATGTGTAGTAAGTCCACATCTCTCTGGTTGGATGTAGAAAGTTCAATGTCCAAATACCCTTTGAGTAATCTTTTGTTTGTTAGGAAAAGTACATTGAAGTCTGCTTGTACTAACCCAATTACAATCTCCACAGTCAAAGCATGGCATGCCATTAGAAAATTGGAGGGCAGATTTCAATTCACCTCTGTCTTTACTCCAATATGTGATAATCCTGATTTCCCTCCTGGAGTGATGGACAATAACTTCCGGATTTGGGTGAATAAAGGAATATCCTCTTTACATAAACTACTGGAAGGCTCTACCATGATGTCTTTTAGTCAGTTGAAAAAGAAATATGACATTCAACAACAGGATTTCTTTCGATATTTGCAAGTAAGAAACTTCGTTACAAAGGATACCACAATCCTCCAGTGTCAAAATATTTCACATGTAGAGAGACAGCTCTTTTTGCAGAAATCTGGCAGGTCTATCAGCGCATTCTATAATATCCTTAAGGGATATAACACCACAAACACCTATTCTCTGAAAAGTTTATGGAAAAAGAACTAAATGTTAATATAACAGACGATGGCTGGAGTGATGCTTGGAAGAGTGCAAAAACACTGAGTGTTTGTAATCGAATGAGAGCTATGCAATTGAAACTTCTACATAGGGTCCATATATCTCCCTCACATCGACATAAATTCAACCCCAATTCATCTCCACTGTGCCCCAAGTGTAAAATAGAAACTGGTAGTCTTACACATTGTCTGTGGTATTGTAGAAAAATACAGCAATTTTGGCAGGTCATTGGGCAGGAAATTAATAAGATCCTATGTATCAACAGAAACAACAACCCTCTATATTTGCTACTTGGCATGCCAGATTTGTCCATTACTGATAAATTTAAAAGAAAACTTCAACAGACACTCACTTTCTGTGCTAGAAAGTGTATTCTCCTAAATTGGATAATGGATAAAGCCCCATCCAAGGTTCAATGGCAAAGGGTGACACTTGAATATGTTGCTTTGGACTACCTGACGTGTAAATTACACAGCAAAGATGATGTTTTTCGTAAAACATGGGAACCCTTTCTGTCATATATTGGTTTGAATATTTCTACCATTCTTGCAAGAGGGTTTGTAACATAGTTTGAGAATGCTCTGCCTTGTAAAAGACACCTTACCGCTTAATTGATAAGTTTTTGTTTCTGTGTACCTTTCTTTGATCATGTGAATGTATCATACATGGCAGTGTACACTTGGTTTATTTTACCTGCTTATTCTATTTGTATAGAATGACTTATGAATCTCTCGCCCATATAAAGTTAAATTTAAATCTAAATCTGAATTTAAATGTGTTTGAGAGCCAAATGTATGTATGTTTGTTTTGTCATATGTGTTTTTGTTTTATCTCTTAAAAATTTAATAAACATATATTAAAAAAAAAAAAAAGGAAACAATCACATGCAAGATTTTTAATTGTAATGAGGTATTTTTACATTGTGGTATTAGTGTTTTTACTGAATAAAGGATCTGAGTATTTTTTCCATCACAACAGGTCAGTGATCAGTGTTTCAGTGACTCTCTGTGGCTCAGTGAATACACTGTTTTATTAAAAACATCAGCACCACGACACGTTTTTGGCGCTGCGCATCTTTCTCGGTCAGTTCTAGAAGTGAACTCTTGATTTGCAAAACTCTCGCGAGATTTCAATCAATCAATCAATCAAATTTTATTTATATAGCGCCAATTCACAACAAAGTTGTCTCACGACACTTTACATATAGAGTAGGTCTAGACCACACTCAATAATTTTGTTTACATCCGACAATTGAAACAATTCCCCCATAAGCAAGCACTTTGGCGACAGCGGCGAGGAAAAATTTCTTTTAACAGGCAGAAACCTCGGACAGATCCATGACTCATGGTGGGCGGTGATCTGACGGCACCGGTCGGGTTGAGAGGGAAAGAGGAAAAGGGGAAGAAAGAGGGGAGGTGGGAGGGGTGGAAGAGAGAGAGAAAAGAACAGAGACAGAGAGAACAGTAGTAACAGAACATCGATAGTAAAACTACAGTATGTGTAGGGAAAAGTAGTACATATAAATATGTAAGCTGTATGTAAATAATAATACTAATACTAGATGTTACAATAATGATAATAAAATAATAATAATAATAGTAACAACAACAATGTGATGAATGTTTGATTGATTAGGTGAGTTATAATAATCCACAGTGGGAGGTTCAGCTGTGATCAGCGATCCATGCGCGGCCACAGTCCATGGGAATCTGCAGGATGACAAAGCAGAAAGACTCCGGGGAAGGAATCAAGTCAGTAACAGGCATTAATGGAACATAAACATAAACATCTGGGGAGAGAGATGAAGAAAGAGAGGAGCTCAGTGTGCCTTGGAGTCCCCCAGCAGCCTAAACCTATAGCAGCATAACTAGGGGCTGGTCAGGGCAAACCTGAGCCAGCCCTAACTATAAGCTTTATCAAAGAGGAACGTTTTAAGTCTACTCTTAAATGTGGAGATGGTGTCTGCCTCCCGAACAGAAATTGGAAGATGGTTCCACAGGAGAGGAGCTTGATAACTGAAAGCTCTGGCTCCCAATCTACTTTTGGAGATCTTTGGGACCACCAGTAAGTCTGCATATTGAGACCTAAGTGTTCTAGTGGGATGGTAAGGTACTATAAGCTCTTTAAGATAAGATGGTGCGTGATCATTAAGCGCTTTGTATGTAAGGAGAAGGATTTTGAATTCTATCCTAGATTTTACAGGTAGCCAGTGCAGTGAAGCTAATACAGGAGTAATATGCTCTCTTATCCTAGTTCCTGTTAGTATACGAGCCGCAGCATTTTGAATCAACTGCAGACTCTTTAAAGACTTATTGCTGCAGCCTGATAATAATGCGTTGCAGTAGTCTAGCCTAGAAGTAACAAATGCATGGACTAGTTTTTCTGCATCCGTTTGAGACAGGATGTGCCTGATTTTCTTGATATTGCGGAGGTGAAAAAAGGCAGTCCTTGAGATTTGTTTAATATGGGAGTTAAAGGATAAATCCTGATCAAAAATAACCCCCAGATTCCTTACAGTAGTGCTGGAGGCTAAAGTAAAGCCATCTAGTGTAGCTATATCACTGATCAGTTTGTTTCGATGTTGTTTAGGGCCAAGTATGATAACTTCAGTCTTATCTGAGTTTAGAAGCAGAAAATTGTGGGTCATCCAGATCTTAACATCCTTCAGACATGCTTGCAGTTTGTCTAACTGATTTGTTTCATCAGGTTTTATCGATAAATATAATTGGCTATCATCGGCGTAACAGTGAAAGTTAATGGAGTGGTTTCTAATAATATTGCCTAAGGGAAGCATATATGTGTCCGTTGTTTCTATTAAATAATCAAACTCGCGCGATCTTTCGCAGGTTTAGGGTTCCCTTCTAGTTACGACCCTCTCTGTTTCTCTGTCAAACTGATGACAGCAGACTGTGAACAGCACGATGTTACACTCTGCAGCGTCTCCCACACACAGACTTTACTTGTGCAGACATCCAGGTATAGTTTGTGACTAATTTGCGTATTTTTATTTTTTTAATCAGTCCGACAGAACGACGGCATCCGCGATTGATTAGTGATCAATCTGCCCTCCTCCCCTCCCTCACCTGTTCGCTCTGCTGTGAGAAGGTCTGACAGTTTCTGACAGAGAAACACAGACTCTCCTGTTTAATGTAAAGGCCTTCTTATACAGTTGTGTAATCTTATAAGTGCACCTGGCTGGTGTCGATGTCATTCACCACCACGTTAGTTTCAAGTGTTTTAATAAACTCCGTCATTAATAAAAAGCCTCCTCCACATGCAGCTTCTCTGCTGCTGTGAAAACTGAATCGCGGGTGAATTTACATGTAGGGAAAAAAAACAAAATGCGAGTTAGGTTTTGGGGTGACTTTATAAAACATTCTGCTGATGAAGAAAGTGAACAGATCAGACAGACAGGGTGAGAGAAACACACTGACCTCCTCTGTGTGTGCTTCTGTATGTGTGTGTATGGAGGAGCTGCATTGACGCAGAGGAGAGAGGCTGCAGCCCTGTGATAATAAATTACATCAAAATTTAAACGTCGGCGCTCATCAATACTCTGGTCTTTAATAATTCTGCCGTTTAATACAGAATTTCAGTACACACCTCTATGTGCGAAACACGGTGCGCTGTACAGTTGTTCGGATTTAAACGAGGCCTTGAGGCAAAAAATTAGCCTCGAGGCATTTTAGTAATCGAATTACTCGAGTTACTCGAGGAATCGTTTCAGCCCTATTATCAAGTATTCAGCTCCGATAAGGTTCTGTGTAAAGCTCCTTTTATATTAAAATATGCAGTGTACAAAGTAATAAAAAGTGTGGTTTCTTATTGCATATTAAAAGTGGTGCAGGGGAGTAGAAAATTAATATGTGACCAGTGGTATAATACCAACCATTCTCGACCTGCTGTCTTCCACTTTTCGTTAAACGGCCTTTTCTTTTTCTTTGTCTCCCCTTCCTTTGTTTCATTGTCAGGTTTTCTTTTTGTCTGCTCTCCGGGTTTTCTGACACCTTGAATGTCCCGCCACATTACCGCCCCACCGTGACGTCGGTCACGAATGGACCAATGAGCAAACACTGTGTGCAGGCAGTGCTCATGGGAGTTGTAGTGTCGTAGTTTCACATTGCTGTGTTACCCGCCACTGCTGAAATTCACCCGCATTTGGCGGGTTGGCAGGTGTTAATGTCAAGCCCTGAATGGAAATATTTTATATTTGATATTATTTCAGATTTGCTGGCTATGTGGGCTAAATATCAAGTAGCAAGAGTTCATAGTACAATTGATGTTCTTTGCTCAGAATGACTAGATGATATGACAACAGTTAAGGACAATGTCGTGGAAATAGGACTCTTTAAATGTTTTAAAGTTTTAAAATTTTCATTCTGCAGTTTGAAATAATTAATTCAGAACAAACACTATCTGACATTTTATTTTAATGGAACAACAAAGTCAGGTGAGCTATCTTACCTCTATAGACGCCATTATTTTCCCTTGCTTCTGACCTCTCCTGCTCACAGATTAGCTAGAAATCCGTTTTTTTGTTGTTTTTTTTACGAATTTCCGCAGACGTCACTCATCGGAAATTTCACGATATTCAGTTGCAACTCCATGACACATCAGACTAGACCTGGGCATTGTACGGCCCGCGGGCCGGATTCGGCCCGCATGATGGTTCTATCCGTCCCGCGAGGTCAAATCAAACCACACCATCTTACCTATGAGGCTAAAGAGACAAATTAAATTATCTATATCAGCTTTTATTTTGAAATGCTTGTGCGGCGTGAGTGCGCTTCCTTTTTTTTTTTTTTTTTTTTTTTAATTACAGGCGAGTGCGCTTCCTCCTGTCACAATAGGCTCTATGCACACATTATTTCCGTGTTTGAGATAAGGCTGCGCCCCAACTTCCGGTCCGCAGGATCGTATGAGGCGGACACTTTGCGGTTCACTCATTGTTTATTGGAGTTGCCGAAAGTAACGGTCAACGATGTGTGGAGAATTGTCCGGGGGTGCTGTAGAACACCGCAAAGTAAACTTGAAAAAGGTTTCAAGTTTTATGTGTCCTCCTATCTCTGCAATTATGAAGGTAACTTGCTAACGCTAGCTAATCTTAGCTAGTTAGGCTAATGCTAGGCTGTTCTCTCCAGCTCTGTCCACAGCTTGCTAAGTTGGAACTTCCCATATCTTGAACTGTCATCTTAATCACATTAATAGTGATGTCCCCCAGTTAATGTAATCGTTTGTATTTTTGTTTTGAAGTGTCAGAGAAAAACAGGGCCACAAATAAGATCTCTGTTAGAGCTCACTGCTACTGTTCAATGAATAAAGCAGTGACACGGCACCAGCTGAGAGGAGGATTAGTAGTGAAAAGTGTCACGTTCAAAGTTCTGTTGAACATGTTCTGGGTTTTTACTGTTCTACCATGTTTCAGCTCAGCCAGAAATAGAGGTAAATAGTTTATCTTAGCTAATAATGGGATAATGATTATACATAAAGAAGAAGAATAAAAATATAATGCAGTGATATTCATGGTGGACCAGCTGAAACAGTGGTTATGAAGTTACAGGGTAGCTGAGTGTGGAAGCTGAGATGGACTCAAGTCAGTCTGTGAAACTAAAAACAAAAGTGAAAGTATTATCATAGCTGTCAAATCAGAATAAGATTTTTTATGTAATTCTGTTTTATGTAAAATGTTTGCCACTTTGCCAAAAGAATAGTGACAGTTCACTCACTCAGCTACCTTTTAAACTGCTTATGTTCTGCCTCAAAACTGTCCTGTCATCTTTACCTTTTCCAGCTTTATTGCTCAGTAGCAGATGTAATTGATGACGCAGTTTTTTCAGTTCATTCACAGTTTTTGTTTGTGTGTATTTCAGATAACTCTACGTGATTCAGATCCAGTTGTGCTGGTTAACAGCTCATGCTCCTGTGTGGCTGGGAGTGGGCTGTGCAACCATTTGGTTGCTTTACTATATCAGACAGCCCATTATTCTGAGTGTGGAATGTCTGTCGTCCCTCCTGTCCTTTCATGCACAGAGACAGAACAGAAGTGGCATAAACCTCGAACAATGGTTTGTATTATTTAAATATCTGACATTATATGTGATTACTATCATCTCTTCATTAATGCCATCTAACACTGTAAATAGGGAGTGAAGACAGGACCTGTGGATGCCATGGTGGTAGTGAAGCCCAAACCAGGTGCTACTTCAGCAAGTGGAGTGAGGTAAGCAAAGTTAGAACACTACACTGTGTTCTAAAAATGGTTATTGATGCCGTGATAATGTTATTCCAGATCAGCACTTTACAAAGGCTACAGTGGTGAGCTGCCAGACCCAGCAACCCTTGACCCTAGAGCTGCCTATGCCAACTTCGACCCCAACTCTCTTCCACTAATCTGTACAATGAATATCTCACCTGACAAACCACTTGTGGACTCCATCTTTGGGAAAGTACAGGCTGGCAGCATCCTATCTTATCATGATCTGCTTCCTGGATTACTCTCTGAAATTGCTCAGGAAGAAAACCTTTCCAATTGATTGAAGTTTGGTTTAAGTGGAGTTGCAGTGTGTGGTGTGGCGTGGCAGAGCTACTTGAAGGAGGGGAGCAGAGATGGTGTTGGCTTCAGTGGTAGTACTGTTGGCTTTTGTGGTGATGGCATAATGAATGCTGCATAGTGAACCAGTTGGATGTGGTTCAAAAGACCAACAGTACCCTGCACCTTGGCCCCACAGGTGTCACACATCTCCTCCGTTATGGTGGTCAGACAGGTGCTCGGAAAATTTTTCTCCCTCCACAAGCTGGTTGCACTTGTAGCACTGCACTCCCTGTCCTGCCACTGATGCTCCTGCCTCTGTGTTGTCTTCGACTCCCCCTGCCTCTGTGTCTCCTCCCCCTGCTTCTGTGTTGTCTTCAACTCCCCCGCCTCTGTGTCTCCTCCCCCTGCCTCCGTGTCTCCTCTCCTTGTCTCCGTGTCTCTTCTATCTGTCTCCATGCCTCCTCTCCCTACCTCCGTGCTGACTCGGACTTGCCCTGCCTCCGTCTCAACTCCTCCTGTCTCACTGGACCCAGCGCCTGATGACAGATCTGCTGGCTGGGGGGGGGGGGGGGAGTACAAAAAGAGGGCCATGCTACATGCAACTAAGAATCCTACACTACTAGTTTTCTCCAGAATTGTGCAGATATATATTGTTCAATAAATAAATCCGCATGCTACAGTGACTCATCATGACTTAAAATAGAATAATGAATAGTTAGATAATAGATAATCATAGAAAATGTTTATTCGGACATGTTAAAAGACAATTAAAAAAAAAGACAAAAAAGCAAACAGGCTTTGAAAACATCAGGCATTACTGCAAAATCACTGAAGCCCACCAGAGAAAAAAACAAACAAATAAACCAGCAAACAATCAATTAGTAAATAATTTCACCTACCTTGTGGAACCCACAGGAGCACCGAGGCTTCTCCCAAACAGATCCTTAGTATGGCTCTGCAGGGGGCAAGCATCAATTCTCTCCAAGGCCTTTTTCCATTTCTTGGCCCCTAGCCGTTTGCCAGTTGAGAAATGGAATTGGCCCTGGGCATATTTTAAGCAGATGTCCTTCCAGTAACTATCTGGCTTTCCTGTCTTAGTCATCTGCAAACATTAAATATAAAACAGGTTAATGTCAAGCTAGGCTATGTGTGTGGACAGACAGACAGACAGAGCGGAGGAAATTATACATGTATGTATGTATGTATGTATGTATGTATGTATGTACAGTATGTATGTATTTATGTATGTATGTATGTATGTAGGTAGGTATGTTTTGCATTACTGTTTTATTATTGTTGTGAAGCACTTTATAAATGTATGTTTTTAAAAGGTGCTATATAAATAAAGTTATAATAATATAAATGTGTATAGTATTATTATTATTATTATTATTATTATTATTCAATCAATCAGTCAGGCTTTATTTATATAGCACTTTTCATACAAAGAAAAATGTAGAACAAAGTGCTTCACAAAATAAAAGCAGGCAAAACAAAGTATCATTATTGTTAATAATTAAACTTGGCACAATTAAGCATGTTTAATACATCTGGACACATCTGTCTGCTCTGCTCAAACACATAACCGGGCTCCATTACTGGAGGGGAGAAAACACAGATAGCCGATAAATTACTGTTCCTCTGACGGACAATGAAACTTGGCACAATTATTTCACATCTTAAGGCTTTTCTCGAGAAATCGGCAGAGTTTATACGGCAAATAAACAAATAAATAAGTTACTATTGGTCTTCTGATTCTGTCATATCACCAATATCCCCACCGTAACCACACAGTGCTAGTATGTACAGTGACGCTATTACAGTCAGAAGCTCCGTTAGCAAAGCAGCTATGTAACAAGAAAGTTGAAATACAAGTTGAATATCATGCTGACGGGACGGAAAATGAAATCGTTTATTGTTTTGTCACACGGTTTTAACATTCGGCTTATACATGGTGTTGCTTTTATGAGTATTAATCAAGTTTCCAAACCTTTTTCCCGTGTTTTTGTGTTAGTGTGGTGGAAAATATGGCCGCCACTCTAAAGCGATAACCGCGCCCCCTCCCAAGTCACGTGACCTTTATATACTGTTCGGAGCTGTGCTCAGACCTCGTTTGAAACGCTTTGATCTCGTTAGGAATGTGTTCGGACCTGGTTAGGACCTGGTTCGGACCTGGTTCTGACTTGTTCGGACCTTTTAGAATGTGTTAGGACCTCGGAGGCAGTCCAGAAACTGGTGGGTACGGCCACAACAACTCCATACATTACTGGCTTGCAGCTTTTTTTTCCTTTCAATCTACGGTCAACAACTGTGATCTCTCCATCTGCACTTTGTGGAAGCAGAATTGCAATAGTGATGTCACAATAGTGTGACCACATCCTGTACTGAGAGTGGACGGAACACATCTGATTGTGGACTGAACATGTGAAATTGTGGATCAAACACATCCAAATGTCATGTCACAGTGGCCGGAACACATCCCATGGTGGACTAACCAAATTCATCTGTGATGTCGCAATTGACTGGAGATGTCCAGTTCTGATGTCACAGAGGACTAACGGCGAAGCTTCACCAGTCCAGCTGCAAATTGTGTGTCTGAGGAGACTGAAGGTGTCCAATTGAGGAATGAACACAGCAGACTGGACACATTGAATTGTGATGTGAGAGTGGACAGATCACAGTGCTTTGGGATGTCATAATGGACAGATCAAAGCGCTTTGTGATGTCATAGTGGAGAGAGCACAGCGCTTTGTGATGTCACAATGGACAGATCAAAGCACTTTCTGATGTCACAATGGACAGATCAAAGTGCTTTGTGATGTCATAGTGGACAGATCAAAGCGCCTTGTGATGTCATAGTGGACAGATCAAAGCGCTTTGTGATGTCATAGTGGACAGATCACAACGCTTGTGTGATGTCTCAATGGACAGATCAAAGTGCTTTGTGATGTCACAATGGACAGATCACAGTGCTTTGTGATGTCACAGTGGACAGATCGCTTTGTGATGTCACAGTGGACAGATCACAGCGCTTTGTGATGTCACAATGGACAGATCAAAGCGCTTTGTGATGTCACAGTGGACAGATCAAAGCACTTTGTGATGTCACAATAGACAGATCACAGCGCTTTGTGATGTCACAATAGACAGATCAAAGCGCTTTGTGATGTCACAATGGACAGATCAAAGCGCTTTGGGATGTCACAATGGACAGATCACAGTGCTTTGTGATGTCACAGTGGACAGATCGCTTTGTGATGTCACAATGGACAGATCACAATGCTTTGTGATGTCACAATGGACAGATCAAAGCGCTTTGGGATGTCACAGTGGACAGATCACAGCGCTTTGTGATGTCACATTGGACAGATCAAAGCGCTTTGTGATGTCACAATGGAGAGATCAAAGTGCTTTGTGATGTCATAGTGGACAGATCACAGCCATTTGTGATGTCACAGTGGACAGATCAAAGCGCCTTGTGATGTCATAGTGGACAGATCACAGTGCTTTCACAGCCAATTGTGATGTCACAGTGGACAGATCAAAGCGCTTTGTGATGTCACAATGGACAGATCACAGTGCTTTGTGATGTCACAGTGGACAGATCACAGCCAATTGTGATGTCACAGTGGACAGATCACAGTGCTTTGTGATGTCATAGTGGACAGATCACAGTGCTTTGTGATGTCACAGTGGACAGATCACAGCCAATTGTGATGTCACAGTGGACAGATCAAAGTGCTTTGTGATGTCATAGTGGACAGATCACAGCCAATTGTGATGTCACAATGGACAGATCAAAGCGCTTTGTGATGTCACAATGGACAGATCAAAGCACTTTGGGATGTCACAATGGACAGATCACAGCGCTTTGTGATGTCACAATGGACAGATCGCCTTGTGATACGAATACGAATACGAATACGAATACGAAATACTTTATTGATCCCCAAGGGGAAATTCATTAATGAATGATGTCATATTGGACAGATCAAAGCGCCTTGTGATGTCACAATGGACAGATCAAAGCGCTTTGTGATGTCACAGTGGACAGATCACAGCCAATTGTGATGTCACAGTGGACAGATCACAGCCAATTGTGATGTCACAGTGGACAGATCAAAGCGCTTTGTGATGTCACAATGGACAGATCACAGCCATTTGTGATGTCACAGTGGACAGATCACAGCACTTTGTGATGTCACAATGGACAGATCAAAGCCAATTGACAGATCACAGCCAACTGTGATGTCACAGGACCAGTGTTGGGAATAACGCCGTTATAAATAACGCTGTTACGTAACGGCGTTATTTTTTCAGTAACGGTGTAATCTAACTAATTATTTTTTCCACCGTTACAATGTCGTTACCGTTACTGACAGTCAAATGAGGTGCGTTACTATGAATAAATTAAATAATGAATGAATAAAGCTAGCCTACTCTGCTCTGTTTATTTGTCATCCAAGACTTGGGGTGCGTTCAGATTCGAGAATAGTGCACTACTTCTTATGACTCCAGGCTATTTGTCCCTGCTCATTCAATTAGACAATGCTTTCCAAACGCTTCCTACGTTTCTGTGTTTGCTACATCCGAACGCACCCCCTGGCTAGTTGCAATAGAAGTGATTGTGATTGGCTAAGGGGTAGAGTCATGTGTCATGGTAAGCCAATCAGAGCCAGTGTTTTCACACACAAACCGGAACAGTGCGTGCGGCAAACACACACACACACACAAAACAAGCACAAAACTTGACCTTTACGAGGTGGAGATACAAGCACTACTTCAAATTTGTCGAAATTAAAAGGAAAGAACGTGCATGTTAAGTGTAATTTATGTCCCGGGGCAAAGATTTTGTCGACATCTGTGGTAAGCAATTCAAATCTGCTGAAGCACCTAACAACTGCACACGTTACCACAAAGCTAGTGGCGAAAAATCCCACCACAGAAACTGATGATGAGAGGCCATCCACGAGTAGCAAAGATGGACAGGGAGCCACGGCTGCCAAACAGCAAAAGTTGGATTTTTCTGCTCCACCAAAAACTACGACACAGACTGAACTCTACGCTTTGCTAGGCAGGTACGTGGTCGAGAACATGTTGCCATTGTCAACAGTAGAGTCAGACTCCTTCCGAGCCATCACTGCGAAAATTCCAGTGAAAGCAGGGGTCAGAACGGCATGTCGAAAAATATTTTCCAAATACCTTGATGCAGAGTATACAAAAATGAACACAGAGCTGAAGAAGACCTTTGAAGAGTTGGAGTTTCTTTCTACAACTGCAGACATTTGGACTGCCACAACAAGGGTTACATAGGCGTGACCGCCCACTGGATAGATCCACAGAGCCTTGAACAGAAGAAAGCAGCCCTGGCCTGCAGACGGTTCACGGGTCGTCACACGTATGACAGCATTGCTACCAAACTGGAGAATATCCACTCATCCTTCGCCATTTCTCACAAAGTCACTGCTACTGTTACAGACAATGGTTCAAATTTTGTGAAGGCCTTCAAAGTGTACCAGCCTGTCCATGATGACGACTCTGAGGAGGAGGAGGATGATGATGTGACGTTTGTCGACCTTCATGAGGCCTTACAAAACAGGGATGAGGATGATGTGATTACTTTGCCACCACACCACAGATGTGCATCACACACAGCAAACCTCATTTCATGCTCTGATGTTGACAAGTGGTTACTCTCAAGGCCAGAGGTAAAAGCTGTGTACAGAAGTGCTACTGCAAAATGCACAGCTTTATGGAATAGGGCCAGCCGTTCCCACAGTGTCTGCCAGAGACCGTGGATGATGTCCTCGTGAAGAAGCTCCTTGTCCTGTACACGACCAGATGGAACGCCTTTCATGATGCCGTGGCCCGAATCTTGCAGTTCCCCCTCACCGAGCTGAACACCATCTCCTACAAGTTCGGTTTGAGGCCATCACAGAACGGCAGTTCCAGTTGCTCAGGGAATACTGCACAGCGATGAAGCCACTGACGTAGCCCTCGACATTCTTCAGGTAGGCATGTCAACAGTTAATCGTTTTACCAATAATCGACTGTTTCAACATTAACCGAAAAACCTTTCAGTTAAAAAATGTTTGTGTCCTTTAACCTGTGCCAATCATAACATTTTTTTTTGTCTGTCAATTAACCGATTAACAACATTTCTCATTTTTGACATCCCTATCTTCAGGGCGAGGACAATTGCTTCTATGGGACACTCCTACCAACCCTGGAGATGTTGATGACCAAAACCATGGACACGAAGAGTGGCCTGCAACTCCTTGTTGACCTTCCAGAGGCAGTTGTCAAGGTAAGAGCTATTATCTTTAAATTCATTGAATACATACATTCATACATTATGAAAATAAAGTAGGCTACAATGAAATGTATATCTTTTAGCTCATAATGTGTAATGGTCTGCGTGTGTGTGTGTGGTCTGTGTCTGTATGTGTCATTTCAGGCAATCAAAACCAGATTTGCAGAGGTGCTGGAAAGCGAGAGTGCCATCTTAGCAGCTGTGACACTGCCGAGGTTTAAACTACGTTGGCTGCAGACACAGGAAAGGAAGGACAACGCCTAAGCAAGTCTGCTGGCAGAGTGCCGGAAAAGTGTCCAAGATGAAGACCAGCAACCAGGTACCAAAGCACCAACACGCAACCTCAGCACCGACTCTGCCATAGAGGATTTCTTTTCCTTTGAGGATGAGGAGGACACCTCTGCTTCTGCTGAAAGCCAAGTCGCTGACTATTTCAAGTCAGCAGCACAAGGGATGGACAGCCTAAACGGGTTTCTACTGATAAAGCAAGTGTCACTTAAATACAATGCAGCCACTCCATCCAGTGCCCCTGTAGAAAGACTCTTTAGCCTGGGGAAGATCGTGTTCACTCCAAAGAGGAACAAGCTGTCTGATGCGAGGTTTGAGAAGCTTCTGCTCCTCAGATACAACCAGTGGTTTAAGAAGGGGTAGGATAGTTAGACTGGTTGGCTGGATACATGATGGAAGAAGTACAGTATGTCTCATTTGTCTCAGGTTGTTAGAGTTACACTGCAGTGTTAAACACACTTTGTTGTGTGTTTTATTGTTGAACTGTTTACTTTTGTTATGAAAAAATACTTCAAGTACAGTAGCATATGTCTACTTGAGCAGTTGTCTGACTGGAGATTGTAATTTATGCTACAGAGTGAAACTCACTTTATATTGTTTTTACGATTGACTTTTGTTGTGAAGAAAATATTTTAAGTGCAGTTGCCAATGTCTACCTGACCAGTCTCAGGGGGGGTGGGGGGTGGTTTGTCTAGTACAAATCAGCATGTTGTCTCATTTGGGGAAACTAGTGTAGGATTCTTTCTCAGGGGTTCCTGCGTCTTTAAACACTAATTGTTCCAAAACTGCTGCTCTCTCCTCACTGAGAGAAGTCTTGTCAGCTATTATAGACAGAGAGAGAGAGGGACAGAGAGAGGGGGAGGATAGAGACGGAAGGAGTGATGGAGGGAGGGAGAGGGAGAGAGGGGAGGGAGTGAGAGAGGTAGAGAGAGGGATTGGATAGTCACTTTATATTGTTTTACTGTTGACTTTTGTTGTGAACAAAATATTTGAAGTGCAGTAGCCTATTTCTCCTTGAGCAGTTGTCTCAGGTTGTGAGAGTTTGATTTATTTATTTTACACTGCAGTGTTAAACACACTTTATATTGTTTTACTATTGACTTTTGTTGTGAAGAAAATACTTGAAGTACAGTAGCCTGTCTACTTGAGCAGTTGTCTCAGGTTGTGAGAGTTAGATTTAATTTACTAGAGTTAAACTCACTTTATATTGTTTACTGTTGATTTTTATTTTATTATATTGTTTACTGTTTACTTTTGTTACAAGTGCACTTGAAGTGTAGGATAAATCTGTTGCTGTCTGCTGAGGTGCAATAAATATTCCAAGGTTCTATAGTACAAGTACCTGTCTGTTCTTCTCTATTCAACTGACTCGAATACTGCTCAGAAAATTTCAAATTCTTTGACATATAACAACTTCTTTTTAAAGTAACGGAAATAGTTACTTTCCCTGGTAACTAGTTACTTTTAAGTAATTCAGTTACTAACTCAGTTACTTTTTGGAAGAAGTAGTGAGTAACTATAACTAATTATTTTTTTAAAGTAACATGCCCAACACTGGTGAACATCAACAGTTACTTTAGTATCTGTAATGATCTGCTGTTAAATAACATATGTTATTACATATACATGTTTTTGTCTTTTTAAAAATGATTTGATAGCTACTACTGTATATTATTTTGGACTGAATATAGTTTTTGTTTTTGGTTATAGTTTTGTTCTTTTTAAAATCTTTTTGATCATTCTATGCATCAACAAACTGTTTTTCCAGCAGTTAAGTTTATAATTTTTTTTTTCTTTGACTGGACAGTCAGACTGGATAAACAACTCTCACAGTCGTCCTCTTCTGACACTACTGACATCAAGCTCATCAGAACTGCTCACTGTTCTCTGGATTATTCAAAGAAACTTTTGCTTCATAAATACTTAATATATGTGCAAAACGTGCAAATTGAATTTGACATCCTCAGAGCAGAAAGGCCCTGGGGCCCCCCTGTGACTTTTAGGACTCTCTTAATTGGGGCCCAGACCCCAGGTTGGGAACCAGTGCTTTAGAGCATCAGTGAAAATGAAAGGTGACTGTAAAATAATGTTCAGTAACAAGAATCTGTGTGAGTGAGTTGTGGGAGTCTCGTGCATGGCAGCCTGAAATATTGTGGTCAGACTGTAAAATGACAGCACAGTTACTACTGAAGCATATTGTCCCGAAATACTTCATATATGAAGGACAAGTGGAGCATATCCATGTGTGCAGTGTGTTCATAAAGAAGGCTTTGCTGCATTGTATGACAGGAAATGATGTCACTGCTCATTAACAGGGCTGGGCAGGATTTCTCACATATTATTATATTATCTTTGTACTGAACTTAACTCACTTTCTACCACCTACAAAACAGTCTTATGACCCCTTTTCTTTCCTGCATATAAACACATCAGCTTTGGTGTGAATGTGGTAATGACATCATTTATTTCTATCACAGCAACACATCTGTGTGTAAAGAGGAAGTGGTAAGATGTTTGTTTGTCACTCGTGCAAAACACATGCAACAGTTGATTTCAGTGTTTTATTTATTTCCTCTTAATGCATTTGGAGGTTATTTGTAGCAACATGAGGTTCAGACAAAGGCATCTTAAATGACACATATCTTTACTCCATCTTACAAGACTGCAGCCCACAGGTCACATAAAGTCTGAAAAACAGATGCTGGAAAACTTTCATTAAGGCTCCAAAATAATCACTTACAGATAATTCCTGATATTTGGCTTCTGTCTCAGAGGAGCAGGTGTCACATGATTCTACACAAAACTGAACGGTCATATTGTCACATGACACGCTAGCAAGCTTATATTTATATGAGAGAGACACAATCCTGGCCCCTCTCCTAACGAGCCTCTGTTGTTGTGTTGTATCTGTAACTCAGCTGCTTTTCTGTGGCTCAGAGTTGAGTAAGGAGCAGGGTGGCTCCGTTTTGGCTCTGCAGCAGGACATGTAACTGTGTGCTTCAAAACTGAAGTTGTTTGTTGTGATTTAGTCTCAGATCCATCATGAGCAGCGCATCACGTCACAAATCAAGAGAAGCACGGACGAACAACATTTAAAACTACACAACTAGTGAAATTTTTTGGTATTTATTCATATTGATGGTTTTATTAGATTTAATAATCAAACTTTCAAAGCTGAAATAACCTCTGTACAACTGTACTGATCCACTTCACAGCAAGAAAAAACAAACAGAATCCAGATGATTCAGGACAGATGTGTAGTCTTGCCCTCCTTCCTGAACTTCCTTCAACTGTCTTTAAAACTATTCAATCTTATTTTTGACATTTGAGGTCATATGATGTCTTATTTTTAAATGTGATATGTATTGAATTTTCACATGAAAATCACACAGACTGAGGCACTGAGGCACTTTTATTTCATGTTCAGCTTGGATTAGTGTGTTTCAGCTGTGGTGGATCTTCAGAAACATTCTGCTGTGTCACTGTCTCTGTCCAAGGTGCTGATCGTTGGTCCCCAGGAATGCTGAAGCTGTCCGGGTCATGATGTCTGTTGTTAGAGACGATGGCAGGGTAAGTCTTGCTGCTGGGATAGAACACTGTTAGAATGACTGACAGGATTTATGTTTTAAACATCAGTGTTATTTTAGGAGGTTTATCAATAGATTCTGCTCTTATTGTTCCTTTTGGGAGCACCACTCATTTACCTTTTTATCTCTGTGCCTGAGGCTGAACCTTGTGCTGACAGATTTAGAGTGAAATCTTTCCTTGCTGAAGGAAGACATGGCTGTGTTTAATCTGGTTCATACACAGTGGATGAGACAGTCCCACATGTGATCTTGTGTGTTTTTTTGATCCACTTCTCTGCAGCCCACCACCTGCTTTCACAACACTTCTCCAGTGGTCTTTGGAGTGACGTAGTTTTGCTGCTTCTCTACTTGATATTTGTCACATCTGGATGTTAGAGCCCCTGTGTTTTTTATGGAGACGCAAAAGTGTGTGACTATGTGACTGGGGGTGGAAGTAACTAATTACAAATACTCAAATTACTGTAATTAAGTAGTTTTTTTGGGTACTTGTACTTTCATGAGTAGATTTTCAAGTCTGTACTTTTACTTGAACTTAAGTATGTGTTGCACTGAGTCAAATTTGAATGATGATGATGATGAATGGTTTATTCATCCGTGTTTTTGCAGCAAATGAAGTTATTGGATCACAAACAGGCCAATGACAACTATGACATAAGGATGACAAACAAAACACTGCAGCAGCAGTTCTCATTGGAGGGAGGATGTTAATGATTAATCACTAATTGATTAGCTGTCATTGGCAATTCAGCCAATTCAAATTCTATTCATAAAATGTAATCAATAGTTTGTAAATGGCAGTAACTGCACCTCATCTGATATAGTTTTGTCTGGTGGAGCCATTTGTTGAATAAGGAAACTTAAAGTTAAAGGTGAGGTTTGAACAAGAGACAAGCTAATATATAAAATGAACTAATATATATCTTATATAATGTATTATATAATGATTACTGCTGCCTCACAAAGGGTCAGTAATCCTTGATGCTATTGTTCAGACTGCTGCATATAGTGGTTTATGAGATGTAAAGTAAATACATTTCCTTCTAGAATGAATAACCTAGCTGTCTATAGTAGAGTTTTAAAAGAAGAGATAAAAGCAGAGTTATCACACTCACTTATTCCTCCATGTTCATACTTAAGTTTAGATGACAAATTTGAGCTGCAGGACTGTAGATGACAGGATCTCATCACCAGCACAGAATCTTTAGGCCTACAGTCGTCATTTTCTGCTGAAATCCGTACTTGGTCACGTCTTCACCCACAGAAGTGACTGAGCTCCAGTCGAAACAGAAATAGTGTAACAGAGGTGAGTGTGAAGGACCACAGCTTTGACCCTCTCACAGCTGGACTCTGTTAATAACCATATAAAATATTCATATGTAAGCACAATGTCAGCTGCAGCAGTCACACATGTTTATCTTTTCTTATATCATATCTATCTTGTTACAATCATTGAGATATGATTTTTACTGTATGTTTTTTGAATATGGTCTAGGGAGTGCACATATATTCATCAATTATCTCAAATATTTTAAACCTTAAGGAGAAGAAGAAGATGTTTGTACAGTGGATTCTTTTGAGAAGCAGATTCCAAATGACATAGGCCAGCCATTTCTGCCCATAAAAAGTTTCTGCCATTTAATTTTTAAACACATTTTTTTTTTTTGTCACATATCTCATCCAATCATCAACAAATTTAGTAAATACTGTATTTAGATAGCGTTGAACGAAGCTCTATCACTTCGTTATGAATGCTGGACGTAAGTTCTTACACTTGTTTTCTCAATTCCAGGGTGCGCTCTAAAGTAAAACATGATAACTCATTGTCACTTTAATGAATGAAACTTCGACAAGCTCTCTACATGTGCATACTATTGATGAATGGCACCTAATGATACTTGTTGGCATATTCCTAATGCTTCACATTTTTACACAGATTGTTGGGTGAAGTATCTTGGTAATCTACCAACTGTTCTTTGTGGACTCTTCAGATATGCCAGCTCAATGTCAGTTCTTCTTAATGATGGAGACAACTGCAATGATAACTCTTTGCTAAAGTTACGTTAGTATAATAAAACACTATGTAAGCACTGTGTGTGCAAGATTAAGGGTGATCATTGAGAATTAATACCTGTAATATCTTAAATGTCAATGTCTGTGTTACATATGTCTATAATACTGTCATCTCCTACTTAGGGTCAAGGCACAAACATTTCCACAAGAGACCAGCAAATCTATCTTTGTAGTGGGCAGGAAGTGTGAACACGTCAAGTGTGCTGCGGTCAAAGCCACTGTGGTGTTTGAGTTATGTGTAAAAGGGAAGGAAGAAGAGACTGTAGGCTCTACTGAGAAGTTGGATTAAACTTGTGCTCTCACATTTATATGAAATGTAACTTCTCTTTATTCTCTCTCTGCTGCTGCATCATTATTATTTTTATCATTAATACAAAGTGGAACATTTGGTCAGAAGCAGAGCGACAGTGTCGGTGCTGGATGTGAGGATGGGGCACACTTTGCTCTGTGTGCTGGGGTTATTCTGTGAGTACATCACTAACTGTCTCATTTTGTGATTTTCAGAGGGAGGCTCATGTTTTTTTATCAACATGGTAGTTTTGTAAGCATGATCTTTGTTGTGATTTGTCTTGGTTCAGAGTGGAGGACGATGATGAATACACTACTCCACTAGTTATTTCTGCACACATACTGTATTTGCACAAAGCATGTACAGTCTATGGCCTCAGGCATTGTGAATACAGCTTTTGAAGTTCAATTTATTTTATCTTTTACTTGATATATCTCATTTTAAAGTTTTTTTATTTGTTTCCTACCACTGTAGCAGCTCACAGAATATCATCACAGAAATGTTTGATACTGTTGATTGATCAGCAAAAGTTTCCACTGAATGTGTTTGAATATTGTCTGATGAACTTTTAATCTTTATTTTAGTGCTGAATACACTCCTCTACGGACATGCTGAAGGTGAGACATTATCTTTTATTCTGTTTCTTTTTTAATATTTTCTCACTTAGTATTTATTTCCTTTTTATCACCTTCTGTGTCACTCTTAATCACTTCCTCTTTTGCATTTGTGTGTTTCATGCATGTATCATTTTACTCCATGATTCAGACTCTGACATGACAAGATTAGTGCCAAAGAGTTTTTGTGTGCATATTTATGTAGGGAGACCTGATGTTGTACTGACCCTGATGTCAAACTGAAGAGTCTGTTACCTTCATACAGATGTATCACAACAGTCTGACACACAACTTGTCATTTTGTGTAGCGAGTGGTGACATAAGTTGCCAAAGAAGGTTGTGAGTGTGAATCTAAGCTTTGATCAACAGGTTGAGTTAAGTCACAGGTTATGTTGATCAGGAGTGAGGTTAGTTTAGATTAATGGACTAATTCTACACTGGCTGCTGTTAGTGTGAATGGTGTCTGTATTATATGTTAACACTGTGACAGACTGACAACCTGTCCAGAGTGTCACCTTCCTCTCACCCACTGTGAGCTGTGATAGGCTCCCTGTGACCCTGCAGAGGATCAGTGGCTACAGATCATTGATCTGTATTCATTTGATTTGATTAATTCATAAATAAAATATTGTTGTGCTGCAGAGATGTTGTGGCCTACACATCATATTCTACAGACTTAAGAAGAGTTTGATACAGAGACCCACAAAAATCACACAATATCATTTTAATATATTTTTAGTAGAGATACAGACAAGAAACAGGAAAATAAAGAGGAGTGAAACATGCAACAGAGGCCTTTGTTACAATTAAACTAGTAACAGTAGTAGTACTAGTTAAAGTAATGTTAATATTAAAAACATCTCTTAATGAATTCAAGTATAAAAATGTTATTATTTCTGTCTT